>CALNHX010004289.1:0-130633 GCA_940337035.1 Agriotes lineatus | reverse complement strand
TTTACCGTTTCAACTTCCACCTTTATTGCTTCTCCTTGTACATCTATGTTAGCTGTTACTTCGTTAAATTGGGTTCTTTTTTCAGTTAAAAGGTTCTTGTAGTATTCTTCCCACTTTTTTGTTGGTATAATCTGTATTGTTGTTTTACCTTTGTCTGATCTAACGCTATCGATAAATTTCCACGCTTCTGTACATCTTCGTCCGCTGATATACATTTTCACTTCTGCACATCTTTCGTCCCACCGTTTTCATTTATGTTCTGTCACTAGTCTGTTTACTGTTCTTCTAATTTCAACATACTTCTGTCTGTCCTCGACCTTTTCTGAGTTCATCCGTTTTAGATATGGTTCCTTTTTTACTTCCTTTTACAATAAAGGAAGTATTGGATTCACCCCAAAAATTCGAAATTGAGTTTTCAACAGATCTTCACGTTTTAGAGTACCCTGAACCCAAAAGACATATTTTTTTATTGGTCTGTCTGTGTGTCTGTTTGTGTGTCTGTCTGTCTGTGGACAGAATATCTCAAAAACGAAAAGAGGTAAGGCGTTGAAACTTCATATATGAGTTTTGTGTACTATGTAGATGCGACAGCAAGCTTTTGAAGAAAATCGCACAACCAGAAGTAGATGTTTACTCTTGTGATTTTTCAGTTTTTTCGATTTTTTCAAAAACGGCTTTTAACGATTTTTTTCAAACTTCACATTTTTATTACATTTTTAATGTGTATTGAAGTAAGATAGATGATTTTCCAGTTCAATACTTCTAAAATGGGTTTCTTTTGTTTTTTTTCTATTTTTTTTTATTAAGTCTTATTTTAAATTAGAACACCCGGTCTATTATTACATTTTGAATTCAACTTAAAATTCTAGAGAAAATTTGTCTCTTCACCTAACGCTCTATTTTGTACCGTTTTTGTAGAATATGTAATTTTTTAAAATTTTTAACAAATGCTTAAAAATTTAAAATCAAATTTCTGGCTAATTATAAGATCACTGTAAAAGGAAATTGTGTGCGTGTATCGCACCAGATTTTTTGCTTTTATTTCCCTTTCAATGTCATCATTCCACCACCATGTTGTTTCCTGTTTGTTTCTTTTATCTGTTATACCGAGTGCTTCTTTGGCTGCTTGGTGTATAGCCTGTTTTATATGTTCATGTAATTCTTGTACCGTTTTGTACTCTTTTATTTGTAATTGTCGATCTAACCGTTGCTGGTATAACATTTTTATACTCTTTTCTTTCAATCCTTCTATGTTGTATCTTGGAGTTTCTATTGTGTCCATTTTGTGTTCGCTTTGATTTTGTTTCGGATTGTTGCTTGTTTTTTTTTTTGTTTTTGGTATGTAAAAATAATTTTTGCTCACACCAGCTGGTGGTCGGACCCACATTCCGCTTCGCGTTGTACTCGGACATCTGTTAAATTAAAATCTGGTTGTTGTCTTATTATAATATAATCTTTAATAGATTTCAGCTGCCTTGTAGGTTGTGTCCATGTATATTTGTGTACTTCCTTGTGTTGGAAGAATCCGTTCGTAATCTTAAGTTCATTGTTTCTACAAAAGTCTATTAATCTTTCTCTATTATCATTAATATGCGTTTCGTCAGTTCGTGTTCCCTACGACCGCGTCTTTCCTTCGAGATCCTATACGTCCGTTGAAGTCCCCCAACATTATCACTTCTCTATTTTCTCCAACTTTGTCAATTATTTGTTGCATTTTATCGTGAAAAGGGTTCTTTATACCTACTGTTGCGTCATCATTTGGGGCATATATTCCGAAGATTGTTAATCTTCTTTCCAAGATATTCATATATATTTTAATTATTCTTTCATCTATTGCTTCGTAATTTGTTATACGTTTTTTATATTTTCTTTAATTACTAGACTAAAAACTATTCACAAAAATAGTATTAAATAAACTGCAACCCTATTTAGCAATAAGTGAGGAACAGCAGGGCTTTCGTCCAAACCGTTCTACAACAGCAGATGCCATCTTTGTGGTCCGTCAGGTAATCGAAAAATCCAGAGTTCTCTAAGCCGGCGTTTTTCTGCTTTGTGGATCTCACAAAGGCATTTGACCGCATCAGGCTGGATGACGTGTTGCAAATACTAGAAGAAAAAGAAGTACCTGGAGATTTAAGGCTAATAAGGGACCTAAATACTAATACAGAAACCAAAGTGAAAGTACAGGGTGATCTTACGGATACTGTCAAAATTACCACTGGAATTAGACAAGGGGACTCACTGAGCCCTGTACTGTTCTCCTTGGTTATGGACAAGATAATACAAAGTTGCAGGTGTAAATCAGGCTCTCAACTCGGCAACAAGAAAATTAACATCGTATGCTATGCGGATGATGCCGTGCTCATTGAGGAAACTGAGGACGACTTACGACAATTATTGCATCAGCTTGTGACAACCGCTAAGAAATATAATATGATAGTGTCCATTGCTAAAACCAAATCATTAACTCTTGCAAAAGATCCTGTGCGGTGTAAAGTGGAGATCGACAGGAAGCTAATACAGCAGGTCATGTCTTTTAAATATCTGGGAGTGAATCTCTAGAGACCGAAATTTATATAAAGAAGTAAAATCTCAAACAATACACGGAGCAAGAATATCGGGTTACCTTCGAGATGTAACATGAAAAAATTGTTATCTGAGCAACGATGCCAAAGGCAAAATTTATAAAGCCATTGTGAGACCGTTACTAACTTACGGAGCAGAATGTCGAGCGGAGATGCCTACACTAAGAGCGATAGCGGGAAAAACAAGAATAGATAGGGTACGGAATGAAGATAACCGGGAACAGTGTGGTGTGACAGACATTGTTAAATTTGTTAGAAAACGCAGAAAAGGGTGAAATGACCATGTCGAAAGAGCGAACCAGGACAGAATTATAAGAGTGACAAGAGATCTCAAACCGATTGCAAAACGCCAACCAGGACGACCTCCAAAGAGATGGGTTGTGAGCTGGCTGTCGTCTTCTGTGGATACACCATGGACACAATAAAGCGTGACGAAAAAGAGGCACATGCCTAAACAAAAAACGAAGAAGAAGAAGCATTAATAGAGACACTCCTTTTCCGGCCCGTTCTTCCTTGGGCACTCCACTATATAGGTGTATATACCCAGCTACTTCTTCAATCCTCCTTCTTCTTTGTTTCAGTTAGTGAGATGCTATGAATATCCAGTTTTCAATTTCCTTTATTACTTCAGCATATTTTGTGTAGATCCCCTGTACGTCTTATGTCGCCATTTTCAATAACCGTTTCCGTAGCCTAAGTCGTCTAGTATTTGTTCCATCTTTGTTCCGACGCGCTTGTCTGGAATTTTTGCAATTTTATATTTTTACAAGACATAAGGAACAGGCCCATGTTTAACCCCCAACCTGGAGGACCAGGAGGATTTGTGTAGGTTTTCCTTTCCCTAACCTTTCACGAAATCAACGCCTCATTGCAAGGCAGCAGCCTGGTGCCTAGGAAGGGGCGTTACAGGTTGCTATCAGCCGGGCCAGCTGAACCCTCGTTTTTTAAAGAGGTGTTACTCCTCTATCACTCCCCGATTTATCCTGGCTTGTGACAGGCAGATCCCGAGTTCAATTCTTGAACCCAGGTTGCCTGGGTTTCACAGAGATTTAAAATCATTCAAATTGAACCCACTCTAAGATAAGTTAATTTTATGTTCGCCGTACAAAATATTGCAAATAAATAAAATAAAGAACAGGGCAATTAACCATTTTAGTTGAGAGTAAAAGTTTATGGCATTTTCTGTTTAATTTGCCCAAAAGGTATTTAATTTAAAGGCAAGTTTCTATTAAATTTCTATTGTCTAGCATTACAACATATGCCATCTCTCAGATGGGTACTCGCAAATGTTGGAAGCAAAAGTGTAACGCTAGCGTTTTCAGCAAATTAGTTGTATATCAAATAACATATTTAATGTGTACATCGCTCATTTAGTCACAATCGGGCGTTACATCTAACCAACGCTCGGGCTGGTGATAACAAAGCAGGCATCTGATATGCGCGAATCGCGGAAAAGCAAACACGGCGCCGACCTCCACCTAATTGTTCCTGGAGCGACTGCACCGATAACGCGGAGCTAAGAGTATAAAAGAAGACTTAGCAACCATTTCAAATCACTTGAGTCTACCGATTCTGACCAGCAGTACTAGGCCCAGTGGTCCTAGCCCCTAGTCCTGTCCGTACGACTTGAGTCTTCAACTTGAGTCCCTGGACTTCCCTATTATTAATCATTTCCTGATCCTATCTTGTGACAGCGTTACTGTCTCATAGGGAATTCTCCCTAACCTAAACCTGACCGCGTTCTATCTTATGACAGCGTTACTGTCTCATAGGACATTTTCCCTAACCTGGACCTGACCTATTTCTATCTTGTGACGGCGTTACTGCCACATAGGACAATCTGTTAGCTCAAATCCCGCACCCCCACGTCCCCTACGCTACGCTGACCAACTTCACCGAGGAGATTATAACGTAAAAACTAGCGTACTTGTAGGAACAGCATTGTACGTCCAGCGACGTCCGCCTGGCAGTTTACCCAAGGCAAATTGTACTGCACCAGCCGGAACGCGAAATCGCCCTCAGCGTTCAAGTGTCCCCGCGTCCAAATTTACCGGAAATCGGCTGACTTGTAAACCTGATGAAATTTTACTTTTAAGTTATTCCTGGAGTCCCGAATTTGTATACCAGGGAACCACAACGACCGGCACGGCTTAACCAGGTATCTTGTATTCTCTGTGTTTCATGATATTTTTCCAGACTGCAAAACATAAACAATACCGCCATTTCCCGACATGGATATAATCTGTGTCAAACCTGTCGCTGCTGGACACCACATATACAAGCCAGCAGACCTATACGGACTCGGGCCCAAGGCAGAAACCGACATACGCACGTGCTATTTGGGTTGCTGACCTGCTAGTGATGAAGAAAACGAGAGACCAAAAGGAGTTATATTTATATTAATGTACATAGCAGTTTCATAAACTAAGACTTATCTTTATATATATAATTCTTCTGTACGTGTGTATGTCACTGAACTCCTCCTAAACGGCTGGACCGATCTTGATGAAAATTTTTGTGTGTTTGAGTGGGTCCTGGATGGTTTAGATTCACAATTGGACTCGGTAGGTGGCGCTGCAATCGGGTTCTACGATTTTTTTTTAATTTTTGACGAATTTCTTTGTTTTAATTTTTTAAAGATTTCTCGCATATCAGAACATATAACCCCAAAATTTCACCCACCCCACCACCCCCAATATGTTTTAAAATGAAAAAAATCGAAAATTCGAAAATCGAAAAACCGTTTGCTGAACCCGCTAATAGCAAGCAGCGGGCAGGACAACGTCTGTAGGGTCCGCTAATAGCAAGCAGCGGGGAGGACAACGTCTGTCGGTCCGCTAGTTTTGTATAAATACCTAACGATATTATGCTGTTGATTTATAATCTGTGGTTTTCCTGACCTTATACATTTGATTAAGGAAAATTTATCCGATTGAGTTGCCCGAGATGAAATTAACGAACCTTTTTGGGCTTTTTTGAATTTAATCGAAGTCATAAATTTCCAAAATAATTTACAGGACTGAAATTAAATTCGAAAGTCGAAACTTTAGAAAAGTGTATCGATTTTAAATTAAAAGCCCGAAATGTAAAGGGTGTTCGTTTGAATTTGTGGTCTAGTTAACGTTGTCGTTGTTTACGTAAGTTGTATTCTATACGCACATTTTTAACTGTTATACCACTGTCATAATACGTAACTGCTTCTTCTGACTTGTTTTAGCAAAAATATCACAATTTTTTACAAGTTTCTTGTTGTTGTATTAAGACTATAGATTTCCATTAACAATAATTTGTGTATTAGTTGAGGCAAATATTGATTTAAATATGAGGTGATGTTGTCCAATGGAATGCACGACATGACTTCAACAATGCCAAAGTTAACTAGACCACAAATTCATATGAACCCCCGTTACTCACGCCGGCGTTTGAGATCTTCGAATCTGCTGGGAACACGGGCGAACATTTATCAATTGGCGCGTTCGGATCGTAATATAGTTTTCTTATTAAATTTTGTTATTTGCATTGAGAAAATTTTATCATATATATTTTAAGGTGTCTTTAAGAAACTATTTTAAATTTATACATCAATATTTTTGTGTATCTGGTTACAGGCTAATATAAAATAACTATTACAATACGATCACTGGGTAATGGTTATTTGATGACAACCTTGTATATATGCAAACCTTCAACCGTGTCGTTGCCATTGAAGATGAACTTTCGCCTGCCGTAATGTACGCTAGCCATATTTCCGCTGTCCATTAATAATCGTTGTAATTATATGATTTTTCATGTCTTTATTTTAGTTCTTCTATCCGAAACCTTAAAAATAGTTCGCTATGCTGCGGATTTTGGCAGTGATACTAATAACAGCTGTAGTTATCAGCATCTCTGATGTAAGTTTAAAATTGAAATTATCAAATAATTATAAAAAAAATTACTATCCCAAAATGCATTACAACGTTCAAATAGTAGTACATACGTAAAACCAAAGAATTTTATATAAAATAAATAAAAAATGCAAACTTTTACGCATGAATATAATTTAAAAAGTTTAGACCAAAAGTCACTTAATATTTTAGTGAGTTTCCATATGTGCGTGTCTCTCTATCTGCCTTAATGATGGTAAGCCCAGGCATATTAGAAAAATGTTACGAAACATTTTAAAAAAAATTAATCTTGTACATTTTTTGTGGGAAATAAGTTTTAAATTATGCCGTAAACATGTTCGAAATAATAATAAACAAAATATATACAGAAAGAGATTTCTTCTTTAAAATTTTAAAGTACGAAGCTCCGAGTTTTTTAATAATGGCGTGAACAGCCCCAATGCTAATAGTCGTGAACCGCATAACATCTCCTACTTGAATACGCATGTCCTAAACCGAAATGTTTTCTGCACACTTAACACTGGTTTCAGTTTTTACAAAATGGGCTTGTCTAGAACGTGGCATACCAGAACAGCCGTTTCTTCTTTGCAAGCTTCTCCATAAGTGCTAGGCATTCTTGTATGAATTTCTTGAAGACGAAACCTCTCGGAAGTTAAAAACTGAAATACAGCTCGATAATCTTGTTTGGGAAGGCTTTTTAATGAAAGATTCGATATAATTCAATATTATTGCAATTTACATGTAAAATTATACATATAAAACAAGAACATTTTAATAAACAATTAGAATGAACTTGTTCTGTCATTTGAATTTACCAAATAGTTATCAAATTTAATATAAGATATCGAAAACTAACATCAGTTTTAATGTTTTATTCATATACCAACAATCGTTGATGTTTTTTTTAAAATTATATTTTCTAGTATAATTCTTGATGCTTATATTTAATTGTGACAACTGGTTTCCATCAGAGGGAAATTTGTAGATTGGCAAAAATATTAATAAAGGCAGCAAATCGGCGATTAGAAGATATTCAGATAAAGCTATTTATACACCCAGTGGTAAAGTGCACAAGTTTTCTTCCGCTTACGCTCAAGAATTCAAAAAAAATTATTTATTAATTTCCTCGTCTAAAGGACGAATGAAGTATTGTCAAATATTTGTTGGAGAAAGACGATGTTTTGCATTCGGATTATATGTCTACCTGGAAGTCCCGTCTGTAATACTTTTTTATTTGCAAATTAATGTAATTTGCGTGACCAAGTGTTGCGTTTTATTGTTTACTAGCAAGATGCCCGTTCTTCGTACGGACTACAAATGTACAACAGTTTACCCCTTTTCGCCTCTTAGGGGTGAAATTTCGAAAAAAAATCAGACTGTTTTATACTCAAATTAACCCACAGCGAAAAATAATTTTAACTTCCTACTTCTATTCAGTTTTCCGTTTTTACCGCTTTCGGGGTGAAATTTAAAAAAACCCTTTAAAACCTTTTCTAAAGATTTAAAAATACTTCTATATGCCTATGCATGCAAACACCAAGTCGATATCTTACCGGGCCTAAGAGATATTGTGGAATTCGTGAAAACATAGTTTACCCATTTAGGGGTACATTTTTCAAAATCACTTAAACCATTTTTTAGATATTTTAAAAATACTAACTCAATAAACATAGGAGTAACGAAGGGTCTTTAATTCACCCCCTACCCCTTTTCAGTTTTTCCCCCTTTTACCTCTTTAGGGTTAAAATTTTCAAAATCCCTTACACCTCTTTCTAAATATTTTAAAACTACATCTACATGCCAAAAAAGAATGTTCTAACTCAATAAACATAGGAGATATTTAGGGTTCTTTAATTCAGCCCCAATCCAGATTTGCACCTTTAGGGGTGGATTAGAGCAAAATCCTAAAATACGTTTCTAGGTATTTGCATTGATAATATTTGCAAGTAAACACCAAATCGCTATCTCATCGGGTGTAAGAGATATTGAGGAACTCGTGAAAACACATTTTACCTCTTTTCACCCCGTAAGGGAGGAATTTCAAAAAATCCCTTTTAACCCATTTTATTGTGAAATGGAACTCACGGCGAAAAAAATTAATAAATTTAACCCCCCCCCCCCCTTTTCAGTTTTTCCTCCTTTTACCCCTTTAGGGTTAACATTTTCAAATTCTCTTACACCCCTTTCTAAATATTTTAAAAATCAATCTATGTGCCGAAAAAGAATGTTCTAACTCAATAAACATAGGAAATACTTAGGGGTTCTTTAATTCACCCCCAATCCAGATTTGCACCTTTAGGGGTTGATTAGGGCAAAATCCGAAAATACGTTTCTAGGTATTTACATTAATAATCTATGCAAGTAAACACCAAGTCGATATCTTATCGGGTGTAAGAAATATTGAGGAATTCGTGAAAACACATTTTACCCCTTTTCACCCCCTTAGAGGTCGATTTTCAAAAATCCCTTCTTAGCACTACCTTACGTAACAAATTGAACCTTCCACCCAAATTTCAAGTTTCTAGTACCTGTGGTTTCGGCTCGGCGTTGATTAGTCAGGGTTGTGACTTTCCTTTATATATGTATAGAAGATAAAATTGATGTTAGTCTCATAAAACTGCATTTTTTCCATTAACTTCATTTATTCCAAAATTTAAAAAAATCGCTTTTAACCCATTTCATTGTGAAATGGAACTCACAGCAAATAAAATATAATAATTTTAAGCCCCCTACCCCTTTTCAGTTTTTCCTCCTTTTACCCTTTTAGGGTTAAAATTTTTTAATTCCCTTAAACCCCTTTCTAAATATTTTAAAAATACATCTATTTGCCAAAAAATAATGTTCTAACTCAATAAACATAGGAGATACGAAGGGTTCTTTAATTCACCCCCAATCCAGAATTGCACCTTTAGGCGTTGATTAAGGCAAAATCCTGAAATACGTTTCTAGGTATTTGCATTGGTAATCTTTGCAAGTAAACACCAAATCGATATCTTATCGGGTGTAAGAGATATTGAGGAATTCGTGAAAACACATTTTACCCCTTTTCACCCCCTTAGGGGTCGAATTTCAAAAAATCCCTTCTTAGCACTACCTTACGTAAGAAATTAAACCTTGCACCTAAATCTCAAGTTTCTAGTACCAGTGGTTTCGGCTCTGCGTTGATTAGTCAGGGTTATGACTTTCCTTTATATATGTATAGATTATTAGGAACGTTAAAGTATTTTTACCTATAGTTGCTTTCGATTTTTCAAAATATCTAGTGTCACAACTCCACTTATGAGGGAAGTTCTGAGTAAAGGCGTTGACAATTTTTTTGACATTTGGTTTTGTCAAAGGTGATTAAATATTTCCTTTTATATTATCTGTTACAAAGTTAGCTTTCCCATTTAAAATCAATGGTAAAAGATACACGGCCTGTCCTGAACTAAAAAATAGTATATTGTGTTACAAATGTGGAAAAGTGCTAATTTCTCACAAGTTGAAATTACATACGACTATGAAATTAATTTTTTCAAGTGTTACGCACTGTACTTTTTTACGGTTTTACTTTTCACTTTTTTCGTCTAAAAAACGACGAAAGTATTGTAATCGTGAAAAATCACTTTCCGAGATGTTTTCCGATGTTCACGTTTCAGGGGCCCTAGATGACGGAAAACGGTTTTCTCAATTCAGTCCGTCTGTCTGATAATATTTTGCATGCGAGAAAATGTCGATCAAATAGATACGGACTGGGAATCTTAAAAAGCTATTAGAACTATTAGTTAAATGAAAATAATATATAGCTCACGTTTTTCCCCTGAAGAAAAAGGGCATATTTTGAACCCAACGTATACAGGGCGAACACCTTAAAAATTAGATATTGTTTCCTCTGATATTTTCAAACAAAATAGTTTGAAAGCTTCCACTTGCGAGGGAAGCTCCGTGTAGAATTTTTTTCAGTAAATTTTATAAGTATAACGATTTTTGATGAAGTATTTCCAATATTAAAGTTGTCATCGCTCTCCATTGTAAGTACAAATGATTTATGTCCATTAATATAGAGAAAGTACCTGAAATAGAGCTTTCAGCAGTGATCGCAAGTATATAAACATGTGTACGTGATGCTGACTGTTTTGTTCAACAGCGAAAGCAGAACGTTCAATTAACGCAAACTTAACTTCACAATTAATTAATACACAAAGCTGCAGTTCACTGGTGCTTTAAAATATGTGCGCAAACGTCAACAACGGGCATGCGCAGTGTAGGAAATAATATCTCACGGCCAGGGATCCCCACAGCGATGAGAAGTTGTCAAGTTATAAGTAATTTTTCGGGATCATATTGATTATTAACTTCATCCGTCATATATCAAAAATGAGATAGGGTAGTGGCACCAGTTTTGGACACTTTAAAAAACAAGTTTTATATATGTGCTTGGAACCAAGGCCGTATCTGGGAAAAAAATTCGGAGGGGGTTGAAGTAACACAAAAAAATCAAATAAATTCCGCTAACAACTTTTTAGGTGTCTGAGCGTTGAAAATGATCTCTCTGCTATAGCTGTTGATGCAGGTAATGTGGTAAAAAAAAATTAAAATAATATAAATATTTGGAAAGAGATTGATTACATTGCGATAATTCTTCAACGGCATCGTTCGGGCTATCAACTTCAGGCTGCTGAATCCACTTTTGCTTCCATAGTTGTAACTCTGCGAGGTCCAAACATTGATTGTACAAAGAAAAGTTTTTTATCTCCACCGTTTGTCTTTTGCACATATTTGGTAATAGAAGATGTAGCGATGAGAGCGTTTTTTGTGACTTGCGAATCTTTGAGTCAGTTATCAGTAGTTCAAGGTTGCGTTGCGATTCTGTAAGCAGACGAAGTAAGCGCATCTCAATTTTATACTTTCGGGAGGGGTTTCAACCCCCAAAACCCCCCCCTCAAATACGGCCTTGCTTGGAACGGCCGCAAAAGAAAAATTATTTAATAATGTATATATATCAAAATATCACATTCTTCTGTACATAGCTTTAGCTTTGTTTTTTTCAAACTACGTTAAGTATATAAAATTTTATTTTATTTTGATAGATGGGCGGTCTCCAGTAATGGACAGGCAATTTTTTTACTGTTTCCTAATTTGGACACTTGTTGATCCAATAATGGACATTATTTTATTTTATTTATTTTTTATAAACTTTATTTTTTATTATACAATGATACCTAAATCTATTTTTCTGTTGCAAAAAACGGTTATAGATCTATAAAATACTAAAAAAGTGATCCGAAAAACACACCAATACTTCAAAAATATAATATCTACCTATCTAGCTATTTATTGCAGTAAATAAATGAAAACAATAAAATCTTGGAAAGCTAAACAAACAAACAAGTGAAACAACAAATGACTTTCATTTAAATCAATATTCTTCGTTATTCTCATCCGCGCTCTCACTACAATCACTGCTATCAATGGTGATACCACATTTTTCACAAACAAACGCTGCGTCCTCTTCGGAGTCAGAATAAGTGCTTCCTAGGCTATTCCGATATTTAAGAGAAATACAAATTTTGTGTGCTTTATTTGAGCAGCTAACACATGAAAGCCATTTAGCTTTTCTCTCTATTATATGCTGTTTCTTCCACAATGTGTGACACTTGTAGCATCTCCAGTTCATTTTCTCCTGTTTTTCTTTAGTCTTTTGGGTTTGAGCTTTACCCTTTCTTACATTTTTTGGTTTTTTAACTTGTATTTTTTTCTTTCTGTTTTTCTTCTCTGGCTCTTTTTCTGCTTTCTTTTAATTGTTCTTTCTCTAATCTGAGTGCTTCTTCTTTGCTGTTCATGTACCCAAAAATCAGATGTTATAACTGAACGTGGTTTCTCTCTAACTTTCTTTTGAGGCATTTCTTTTTCCTTGGGCCAAAAAAGATATTTCCTAAATGAAGAATCACCAGTTTACTGATTTTCATTTACAACTATTTCTTGGCAAGATGGCTCGAAATAAGCACTGCTTATACCAGCATCAATTGTTCTTGTTGTAGAAGGCATTGCCTTATCTGGAGTTTGCTGAATTCCTTTTTCATATGTCGTGATAGTCTGAATTTGATTATCTTCTGTATCTTTTAAGCTTCCTTGATCGTCACTTGGCTGAGGTATAACATCTAGATTTTTAGTTTGAGTTACTTCTTGCGGAACCTGTTCTTCATTCTCATTTTGAATTTCTTCTGGGTGCTGCATTTAATTTTCATTATCATTGATTTCTAATGAGAAGTTAAAAGTATTATCTTCGTCAACAACATTATCATTTTTATCTGAGACGCTAGCACTATTTAATTGTTTTATTTTTTCCAGGCATAATACAGCTCTTTAGTTGACTCAGGTCCACTCCATTCCTCTTCCAAAAATTGTTCTTTCATAATTTGAAGTATATTTGTTGGAATGTTAGCTTCTAGAACCCTTGAGCAGTTTTCAATTTCGTTATGTGTTTTAGCTTGATTTTTTCTAGTGTCATCTGCTTCTTTTGTAGGTTGTCTGCATAATATTTTGGTATAATCCACATTGTTGGCATTAAAGAGAAAAAGACCACAAATTCGAGAGCCATTTTTAATGATGTCTGGGGAAATAGATTCTATTAAAATAGTTTCTAGTAGTTTGGCTTTCCTCTTCAGTTGACAGAATTGTTGGAGATATTACAAATTTCGGGACTGATACCTTTTAGTTTATTTCGCAAAGTTAAGCGGGGAACACCAAATTGTCTACTTGCAGTTGCAATTGGAAGACCTGCTTTTGCTGCGGCTAAGGCCTCTTCCATTTTTCACGGGTATATTGCCTAAACTTATTTCTCCATTTTGTGGAAACTTGCAAAAAAGAGAAAATCGAAGAACCAATAATGGACATCCCAAATTATCCCTAAATGGACATCATGTCCAACACTGGATCTCCTTTTTATATGATACTGTTACATATATCAATCAAGAAAATTTTTCATGCTTTTTTAATAACGATTAAAAACACCTAAAATACGATTTTGCCCTAAATGGACACCCTGTCCATTTAAGGTACTTCTATAAAATTGAAGATCCTGTAATGGACACCTAACCTAAAATGACTAAAACGCAAACAATAACTTTCATTTGCAAATAGAAGCACAACCACATACCTGAAGCAACACCACAAACAAAAACTTCAGGAAGAATCACTATGTGAGTTTGATATCCTAAATAACTTATTGCCGCGCTTAACACTTGCACTAACGAATGCCCCTAAGCCGGTTGAAACTAATCGCGTGACTATAGAATAGTTGATTATCGACCGTAGCGCTATCTGTCAGCAATAATCCCAATTAAAACCAAAAGCCAAGTTTTACAGAATCATTTCAACGCATTTACAGAGATTTTTACTTTAAAGAAAATCTTAATAACATGCAATAAAATGTAAAGTGTCCATTACTGGTTCCATGTCCAAGACTGGTGCGACTACCCTATACGGAAAAATAATTTGCAAAATAATTTGGTTCATTAAACAGTTCCTGAAATGCCATATTTAGTGATAGTTACGCAGGACATTTTTGAGGTGATATCACTACTACCTACACTTTGTGATACCACCTCAAAAATAGTTGACATAACTATAACTGCTCATGGTATTATAAGTAATTATTTATTATCGTTTCGTCTACTAGTCAGTGAAACATGGGTGTCAAGACACCGATCAGTTAATAACCCTTTAACGATTTCTTAATTGAAAAACGGTTGATTACGTAATATTAAATCACGCTTATAAAAAATAAAACGTGAGTGGTCACTGGAATAACTTTTTTAAAAATGTTGCTATAGTTTTACATTTGCAATGGAGGGTACATTAAATATTAAGTTAGAATAAAAAAGTATGTACAACTTATATCTGTATTTATAGATGGTGGACTTTCCACATCTCTCCGGCCCACCAAATTTTGTCTACCACAAATTCTACAACCCACCCTAATAAACTTTACCGCTACTCCACGTTGGTTGAACAAAACTTACCAAATCCTCGATGCAGATGTCAGCTCACCAATACTGGTGGGAAACAAATTGATGGTAAATAAGGAAAATATCTTAGTTCTTTTCTACCAGGAGACGTAAATGTAAAAGATAAATGCGTAGTAGAACATTTCAAACAAATGAATGTAGTTAACAGACTTTCCTTTGAATCTCTCGATATTTTTTGAGTCTTTTCGCATCACATGCCCAAAGAATTTGAGTATATAAAGTTGTACAATACTCGACAGCCTTTGCTTGATCTTAAGTTTTCTCAGTATTGACATGTTAGTTTGAATTATCCAAGATATTCTGAGTAATTTTTGCCAGCAGAACATTTCTATTACATCGATTTTTCTTGCTTTCGCTCTGTCTTATTCTCCACGACTCGCAACCTTAGGTCAAGATTGGGAGTACTAGACAATACATAAGTATTGTTTTTAGGTGTTGTGTTATGTTAGCTTGCGGATATGGAAGGAATCCCTTATTATTCACTAAAAAAATATGTAAAGAGCTTTACACATAACTTCTCACGCAAGTACGGCGAGCATCGATTGCTGTACAGGGTGGACTAATTTCGACGTTTTCATAGGGAATCTCAATAACTATCGGATATATGGGAAAATGGACTCTCCATCCTCGATTTCTTTTTCGAGAAAAGCTTTTGTTTTCGAGTTATAAACAAAAGCTTCATTTTTCGACTTTTCGTTTTGTGACCGTATCTTGATGAAAATAGAGAAAAGTAAATTTTATGGTCTTTACGTTGCTCAAGCACTTTTTTGATAAGAATTCAGTAGCTTACAGGTTTTCAAGAAAAGTTTCTAAATTCGAGTTATAACATACAGTTGTACGGTGTGTACAAAACAAAAAAAACATAAGGGTTGGCCATGGAAAATAAAACTAGTGTTAACAGCAAGCTTTCGAATTCATTAACTGTTATCACTGTTGATGTTGTTGTAACTTTATATTATACGCTGATATCGTGATTGAAAATTCTAAAGATTCCTGTCGCTAAAGTTTGCTGTCGACTTTAGTTTTATTTTCTATGGACAACCCTTATGTAATTTCTTTTTGAATACATGGTATTTTTATACAGAACTATTTTCACTCTTTTTAGTCGTTTTTAATGCTTCTTCGTTTTCTAGTTGCCGGCTTGTGCTATTTAGAATATATGTGATTAAACAAATTGTCTGTCTTCGCGTTGTTACAATACCACCGTTTGGTTGACAAAATTAATCATTTTTGATTGTTTGTTACAATATTATACAGTGTTCGTCATACACTTGGATACATATGGGAAATTGTTTCATTAACCATTTATAAGAAAATTTGATTCTTTATAAAAGTGTATGAAGCTTCTCAAATTAAAAATGCACATTTAAATATCTTCTTTCGTATACGGGGAAGGTTCGAAAACATGAAAATGGCTCAAGAATAAAGTACCTTTATTTTTCAACATACACACAAATATGAACTGGAAAAATTTGTTATAACTTTTTATTAACAACCTTTATTGATTTGAATTGTTATTGACGTTTGGATCGTTTGTGATTATATTTGTTTTAAGATACTTGTTTTTTGCCACAAATATGAGATTTTTTTAGCACTAATTTCGAATCACGTAATATTCTGGTTGCTAAGTGAGGGAAACTCAGGTTCGACAGTACATCTATATCATAACCGTTGATAAGTTAACTTTGAAGTATCTCATTTGGTAATACACAGGGTGGTAAGGGAAAAATTGGAAAAACCGGTAAAAATTGTTTTTTGCAGCAGGTGGCTGTAACTACATATTTGAAGTCCACATTCAGTTTAAAGAAGCTTCTTTAACTAACTTTTTTGTCTATTTTGAAAAATAAGGGTACTTTATTCTTGAGCAATCTTCATATTTGAAGTCCACATTCAGTTTAAAGAAGCTTCTTTAACTAACTTTTTTGTCTATTTTGAAAAATAAGGGTACTTTATTCTTGAGCAATCTTCATATTTTTGCACCTGTATTTTTAGTTTGCGAAGATGCAGGAGCTTTTACCGGCAATAACTTTTGCTGATAAATGGATAATAAGAAAATAGTATATTATTATATGAGCGATTATGACAGCCATTATTCACGAAGATGACATTTGCGCCACAACCCGAAGGCGGGTGGCGCAAGTCATCTGAGTGACTAATGGCCATAATCGCGAATATAATACTATATTTTATCTACTCCTATGCAATAGGAGCCTTGTGTTCATATTTCAGAATTATGACATTTGTGACAGCTGTTAACTTCAAAAGTCATTTAATAATAAGAATGAATTTTGTGATTGGCTACAACCTATTGAATAATGAAAATATAATTTTCTGATTGGTTGCAATTTGCAAACTATTGAATGATGAAAATATAATTTTATGATTGGCTGCAAACCGTGAATTATGAATCATAATGCATGGCCATTGTGCAGTAGGAGTAGATAAATAATATGTGTTCAAATCTATGACGGACGCTGTATGTTATATTTATTATATTTTATGATATATCACTGGAATGGAAAAAATCCTTTTTCTCATGATGCCCAGACAACTACAGGTTCCATATAAATAAATAACACTTTATGCTGTAACTCGAATTTAAAAGCTTTTTTTAAACCTGATTACGCCACTGCATTCGTATACAAAATTGCCTCAAGAACGTAAAAATAACTTTTCTCATTTTTTGTAAATAAGCGAAATACGCTCATAAAACGAAAAGTCGAGAAATCGAATGTTTGTTTGTAACTCGAAACCCAGTTTGGTTTCCACCATTAAGCATTTCTCGAAAACAGAGATCGAGGGGTCCATTTTTCCATATCCTCTATAGTTGCCGAGATTCCTTATGAAAACTTCGAAATTTGCACACCTTGTACATTGCTACCTGTCGCGGTCATCGTTGCACATTTCTGTTCCTTGCGTTGAATGCAGTGCGCGGCAATCCCTACAGCTTTCCGTTGCGCTGGCTGCAGTCCGCGGCGGTTATTTTAGCACGTTATCATAGAGCATTTTTAGCACTGATTTAAAATAGCTAAAAATATATGGGGTGTTCCACTTAAAAAACAAAGTCGTGTATCACTACGCAAAAATAGAAGGCCCTGCTTTAAATAGGCTTATGACAATTTGTAGGTTGCATACTGCCATTTAAAACAAAAGTTCTTTACTCTATCTCCATTACCTATTAACGAAGTTACGAGCTGGCTAAATATTTAACAAACAAACACCTTGTATACCCTGTTATTGGAAACTCTAATATACAGGGTGAGTCATTAGTATGGGAAAGCTCGATTGCACTTGAGCCGTTAAAGATATAAAAATGAGCCAACTGCCACTATATACAAGAGGTTATGGTAAAGTTTGTAAAATTATTTTTCGTTATACAGGGAGTTTATTTTTTCAGGACAGTATTTAACTTAATTTTTTTAAATGGAACAACTTGTATATTTTTAAAAATATGGATTTATCTTTTTCTAGGACTTATAATAAAGTTTACTTTTTAAAATTTACTTCAGCCGTTTTGAAGTTATTCGATTTTTTCTGTAAAAGCGTGTGCTTACGGACACTTATTCAAAAAATCACAGGGCACTTGACCGTAGAGATATCTAATTGAGGTTTTGGTCATGCCTAAACAACTTTTTGGAGTATCATTTGAAAATAAGAACGCTTACCTGCCTTGTGGGATTACTTAGTTGTGACACGTTAACTTTTCGAAACTTTGAAGGGCCATAACTTTATTTTTTCAAATAGCGTTCCCTGTATTTTATTGCTTAGTCGTATTCAGCATCTTATTTTACAATTTTTATGTTCTACATGTCTTATGCCAAAAATTGATAGTTTAGGAGATCATTCGAATTTTTTAAAAAATGCACAAATATCTCATCTATACCGACCTAGTGTGCCATGGAAACAAGTGTTCACGAGTTATTGTTTGAGACATGTCAAAATTGCACTCGTTTAACCTCATATTTTTAATTTGTCAGAAAAATGAAATTAACTAAAGATGAAATGGTTGATATGGTTTATGTATTAGGTGAAAGTGAGCGAAACACGTTACTGGCGTCTAGAATTTATACACAAAGATATCTAGGATTATCCGTAAAAACAAATTCCATCCGTACCATGTCCAGTTAGTACAGCACCTAAATTAAGACGACTATGTAGCCAGGCAAAATTTTTGTTTATGGGCCCGAAATAAGGAACAGCTGGAAAAATTTTTTTTCAATAACGTGCTATTTACGGGTGAGGCGATATTTAAAAAAGATGCAAAAGTTAATATTCACAACTTTCATTACTACGACACTCAAAACCCCCATTTCATTCGAACACTCGACCACCAACATTGATGGTCACTTAATGTTTAGGGTGGTATTGTTGGTAGTAGGGTTCTTGGGCCGTATTTCTTCGACGGCCCACTGAATGGAGAATCGTATTTGCACTTTCTTCAAAACGATTTTCAATTGTATCTGGATGATTTGCCTTTAGATGTGAGAAGACGAATGTGGTTTCAACATGACGGTGCCCCATCACATAATAGTCGTATTGTAAGGGAGTATTTGGACGGCGAATTTGAGGGACGGTGGATTGGCAGGGCAGGTCCAGTACCATGGCCTCCGAGGTCGTCTGACCTAAAGAAACCAGACTTTTTCTTATGGGGCTTCGTCCACGATCGGGTGTATGGAGCTGAAGTCACTACTAAGGAAAATATGTAGCAAAGAATTACAGAAGCTTTTCGTAGCATTGACGCTGCCACACTTGAAGCCGTGAATGCGTCGTTTTTTAAAAGGATTGACGAGTGTATAACCCAAGGGGGTCATCATTTTGAACATGTTATGTAATTCTAAGTGCTATTTGTTATAAATAAATATCTCCAAGTTTTAAATTATTGTTTATTTTTGGGTCTAACTTTTGTGCGAAAAATAATTTTACAAACTTCACCATAACTTCTTGTATATAGTGACAGTTGGCTCATTTTGATATCTTTAACGGCTTAAGTGCAATCAAGCTTTCCCGTACTAATGACTCACCCTGTATAGTATTAGAGTTCATTGCTCTACATCCCCTTGAGGGATGCATCTGGCCAGGATTATCGATTATGTATTCATCTAATACATGCTTGTTTTAAAGTACTAGGCGATATGTGTAATATATTCATTACTTCTACTCCCATGAGAGGTTTAACTCCTATTTTTAAAAATACTGCTTGTCTGCAGCCAGTCACATTAAAACTCACGATTTTAAAAACTAAATTCAAGCAACCTGAAATTGCAGACATATAAGTTAATATTTGATCATTTTAAATTTTCACATATAATCTCATAAGAGCATTAATTCTTTCCGGAAATTTTTTTGAGTGCGGTCCAACAACGTCGTATTAATTTGCCCGAGCGGGACGTGAGGGCAAATTAGGACGTTGTTGGAATGCACGAAAAATAATTTCCGGATATGAATTAATGCTCGAATGCAGATTCGGCATGAAAATCGTAACGACACAAACCCTCAAAGTTAGGTTGGTCTACATACAAAAAATTTCCAAGAACTTTTGTTGTCTTGGTTACGGCTCGTGAACTAATTTTTCTATTGGTCATTAATGAGTGTCGTACGATTTTCGTTAAAATTTTGAGCTCAGTCTCGCACACTTTATTACAACTCTTTTTATTACTTTAATAAAACTTGACTGAACCACCCTTTGTCATGCCAGGTACGGATTATTATTTTTATAGTTAAAGTATATTTTCTTTAAAAAATAAATTAATCGTAGTTAACTTTAGACTATTCAGCAATTTAATATTCTATTTTCTTTTTAAACAAAAGTAGCAGTGTTCACTCAAGTACAAAATTCCTGGATACACGTAGCCAACATATCAGACAAGGTTTGTCAGGTACTAAGACTTTACGTTGGACCTCAGAGGAAAGTATTCTTAGAGCCCGTAGGACTAGCGCCAGAGACTTGCCCCATTCCAAAGGTAACTTTAGGATTCATTTGAGTGGTTACTAATATTTTTATGTGAAGGGAGTCTACCATGCTAGAAACATTCATTTTAACATGAGAGACTCTCGACTACCAGCGTTTCCCTATGGGATGTTCAAATTGTATTTGTCACTGAACGACGTTGAAAATGGTGCTTTGAGGCTCTGCCTGGGAATTCTGTTTGAAAACAAACCACAATAGACCGTAACTATTTTATCTGAAGAAGGTTTGTAACGTCCTATTTTCAAAAATAATGATAATTGTTTAAGATGTAATAATGACCCTTAAGGATTTACAGCGGTGCACCTTCTCATAGTAAGAGATTCGTATAGCATTAATTGAATTGTAACCTTTCGACAGATGTGGATCAGCACTAGACAATCAATGGGTTAGCCTCCGAGATATCCAGAGCTGCCTCTACTAGCTTTCTTGTACCTATCGTATTAAAGACCAAACACCTTATAATAATTTAATGAGTTGTGCGTTGATATTCTACAAGTCTTTAATACGATTCGAAGACCAATCTTAAAAAAGGTCGTTAATAACATAGGAAAACGTATTTGTGTTTATTGCAACAAATTGAAGTTGTACTTTCCTTAGGTTTAATCATGGTGACGGATATTTTGTTAAATACTATTCATGTCGTTTGTATTCAAGGTTTTGTGGGGTAGCAGAACTGTTTTGTTGTCGCGGCACTCTTTGATCTTTGAATGAATTTCGGTTTTGTTCTATATTTCTATTTATTTTAGGTGTTGGTAAAGGGAAAAGAACTTTCAATTAATCGCAAAGCTTACTATAGTTTCCACTAAAAAAATAGATTGCTGCTATATCTCAGACACAAAACATAAATTGTTTAGTAAAACTTTTATTACATGAAGGATTTTACAAGAAATCAAACGCCTGCTCAGAAACAACAGCAATTATTTTTCACTAATCGAAATTTAAAGAATAATGTGGGATTTTTTTCCACTCAGTGTCAAAATTAACATGGAAAAATATTCTATTCCACTACCCCATCTAACTTAATGTACTCGTATTACATTGTGTCCACAAAGCTTTTATTGTGAATATAATCCATTTACGATGTTGCCTCATCCCAGCAGGCTGCGTTAGGGTGACATTTTTGTTGGTACGCATGCGAAATAATTCTACATGACAAAATTGGTTTATGTTGTTTTCAATCTGTGGTTATGATTTTTGAAGGCTTAAAGACTTTTGCCAGTTAAATTTTTGTCTCATTTCGTAAAATTTTCGGAATTTTATCATTAAAATCGCAACAATGTCAATAAAGCAGTTGTAAAAAATGTCATAGTTTTTTCCTGTCACAGTTTAACATGCATGCAACCTAATAAAAACATATAACGCCAATTGGGAGGAGGAAACAGCGTGAATAAATTATATAGTACTCCAAATAATTATATTGATGCAAACAAATTCTGCTTTGTAGTGTTTATTAAATGACTGTTTGACGACAAACTATGCAACTTGCATCCGGATTAAATACATACTGATATTTGTATCCAGGTATTTAGTAACAGTCAATAATACCTACATCAATACAGTAGGAGTACTTGGTTCTTCTAATATAATTTCTTGAACAGTTAAAATTGTTCTAAGCTTGTAGTATTTTTGTATTATTTTATTATTAATTGTTATAAAATGTTATTGTGTATTGTAATGCTGTAACGCTAATAAATATTCGGTTCTTTATTATAGTATTATTACTAATTTCTCAGGTTATTGCCGTATTTAATCAAGTAAATTACTTTTAAAATAGCTTTTCAAATAAAATAGAGATTTGTTATTTATTTCATTTTAGGGCTTGTTGTTCATGCTCTCACTTTAAATTATCCGGCGACCTATGCTCAGCTGATTAGCGGATTAGTTGCAAATTTGTTTTATTGGAAGTAAATGAGTTCTCTTGTACACTCATAAAGAGTAAGTAGATTGTGCAAAGCCAATTTAAATTTTTAGATAGCTTCAGAGAAGCAACTGGAAAATTTCTCATTTCCAAAGTTTTAGAAATAAGTAGCTTTTAATTATGGCCATCGGCTTAAAATATATTATAATCCCTACAGTAAAGTCAGCTTTAATTATTTACTGTGTCAAAACTATAGATATACGTTTCCAAATTTCCACGAAGAGGGATTTGCAACATAGAGAAGCTTTCTACTGCAAACGTTAAAAGTTTAGAATAACATAAAAGGAATACAGTTTTTAAGCAAAACAAAAAACAACTTGATCTCGAAATATAAGGAATGCTTTCAGACTATGGTCGGTGATGTGATCACAATCTTGTTATATTCTAGGAGATGGGTTAACTAAGTTAATTTATTTATAAAAAATATTTACCTAATACTGGTAAAATTAAAGCGGCAAAGTCCGAAATCCTACTTTTAGTACTCATAAGCTGAATCTAAATAGCTGTAATTGAAAAAATATCCATTTTCCGACATGTCAGTGTACTGCCGCACTCTGACGAACTAGGCCTCACACTTTCTGATGGAAACGAATATCTCGTGAGTCACTATTGATTTGGGGTTTGAATGTCTGCAACCAGAAATTAAAAATTTTCTAATTTTAGTTGAGCAAAGTTTAAACGACTTCTGTTTTATATTTACAGCATATTCGCACAAAAATATGTTGCTTTATTAAATCTTTGATTTTGTCAAATCTGCGAAATATTTTCTCATGTAAAGTGGTGTTATGCTCCAATATTAATTATGAAAACCTTCTAGTATGGAGTGTTTTAAATATATACAAGAAAGTAAAATAATAAAGGCAAAGTAAATAATCATAGGGAGAAACAATATTGTAGAGTAAATTTTATTACTAAATTCAAATATTACTAAGCAGCTTCTTAGTTGATTTATATAAAAATGACCAGATGTAGAATAGCTTCTAGTTTACACACAAAAGAAAATATACTGTAGTGATATACACAGGGGTAAGAAAATCAATTTAGAAAGGATTAAGTTAGTACAATGGTTGAAAATAATATAGATCTATTAAAATATAAAGAGAGAATGTGAATAATTATTATGCAATTACAAATGGAGCCTTCCCTATCAGACGAATAATGCGGATTTAGAAGCCACAGAAGCACCCAAGACCAAATATTTATAGTAAGACAGATTATGGAGAAACAACTAGCTAAAGACAAAACACTGTACATGGTATTTGTAGACCTTAGACAAGCCTTTGACAAACTCCCTAGAACAGAAATCTGGCAAGCCCTACGCAAAACGCGTGTCAACGAAGATATTATGAGGCTATTAAAAGTTTTTGTAATAATACTAGAAACGTGGTCAGAATAGGAGGACAAACATCCGAAGAGTTTATAACGACACAAGGGGTAAGACAGGGGGCTGTATTGAGCCCGCTACTATTTATAACGGTGATGGATTTGATTATAAAAGAATGCAGAAACAAGACAAAACAATACTGCCTAGGCTATAGAAATCTAACACCACTATATATACACTCCCTCGCTTTTGCAGATGATCTGGTTTTAATATCACACGACGAAAATAGCTTGCAACATGACCTTTAGGTGTGGTATAAATGCTTACAAGAACACGGAATGGAAATTAACTGCGACAAAACTAAAAGTATGACGGTATCAAGAACGCAACAAACACTTCAACTTAAATTAGGGAACAAAGAAATAAAGCAAGCTTCAAATATTTAGGAGCAACACTTCATAGCCGTGGTGAAATACCAGAAGAGCTAAACTCTAGGATAGCTAACACAGAAAGACAATATTACATAGTTGCGAAGAAAATCTTTCGAAACAGACAACTAACCAAAGCTACCAAAATTAAAATGTACAAGTCAATCTTCATTCCAGTCCTTACATACAGCTGCCACTGCTGTCAGTCCTGGGTACTATCCCAAAAGGTCTTATTAAGATTGCAAGCCAGCGAAATGAAAATCCTGAGGGCTATAGAAGGAATAACAAGAATCGACAGAATCCTGAATACGACGATCCGAGAACGACTACAAGTAGACAGCCTAAACACCTACATCGAAAGAAGCCAACTACGATGGTGGGGACACCTAATCCGTATGCAGAATGGACGCCTAGTAAAAACAGTGTGGCAGTGTAGGTACTTAGAAAAAAACAGACGTGGACGACCAAAGCAAACGTAGAACGACACCATCTGCAAACTACTTTCAAGTAGAGGAACCAGCGACAACCATGGCCAAAAATCGAATCACCTGGAAACATTTTATAGCCACCTGAATTGTAATATAACTTATTGTATATTCCTACACCCTATGAGGGTAGATGGGAGTTTTTGATGTATATATATATATATATATATATATATAGTGATGTAAAAAAACCTAGAAAAAAACAGAAAAAAACGGTTTTTTGTTTTTTCTTGTTTTTTATTCATTTTTGTAATTGGCGGCATGTTTTGGTAGGTACCCACCCCTATTGGAAGTTGCTTTAAGCTGGACCCAGCTCTGAAACTGTCGAGCTGATCGACGAATCAAGTTACGTTAGCGATTCATCAGACAGTGACATGGGCGACGTAAACTGCATGGATACTGACTCCGAGTCAGTTGAGGAGTCAGCGATGTCTGTTAGAGAGTAATTTCTGCATTATTATACAGGGCGTTAGGGAAGTCGACGGAAAAATTTCTAGGGGTGAATCCTTGTCCCAAAATATGATGATTTAACTCAACTTACCTATATACAAAGTTGCTTAGTTTAGCCGCTAGAGGGCTTTAAAAATTATTAATAATAATAATGGTGAGGCACTAACACCCCATGAAGGAGCTTGGCCTGCAAGGCGGAAGGTCAGAGCTTCCATACTCTCGCTCTCACACCCGGCTGTCGCGTGTCAAATTCATGACACGTGGTGATGTGTTGAGCATCACGCATTAGACAACCGCATTATTACCCATTATTCCTTCGAACGCAGGTCCCCAATTATTTAAAGCGACTAGCATTTTTAAATGTTTTAACCCCCTGTATAATCACTACCAATTTTTTTTCTGGACAGTTACTTTGATTTATAAGCTATTTCCTCTCTTAAAAAAATTTTAGTTGGGTAAACGGTTTAGCCTCAAAAAAATATTTTCTAAATCTCTACAAAAGCCTATAGTGCTAAGTTAAAATTACTGATTCAGCCTTGTAGGGATTTAGAAAATATTTTCTGTGGCTAACCCGTTTACCCAACTAAATTTTTTTAAGAGAGGAAATAGCTTATAAATCAAAGTAGCTATCCATAAAAAAACATTAGATGGATAATTAATTGTGACAAAGTTTTTAAACACCCTGTAATTTTTGAAATTAGGGTTTATGCCACAAAATGCTTAAGTTTACTGATAAAAACGCATGGCCAAAAAAATGAATAAAATTCATCAACGATTTTTCGACTTATTTGAAAAAATTAAAAAAAGCTCTTCATCTTTAAAGCCCTCTAGCGGCTAAACTAAGCAACTTTGTATATAGGTAAGTTGAGTTAAATCATCATATTTTGGGCCAAGGATTTACCCCTAGAAATTATTCAGTCGACTTCCCTAACACCCTGTATATCCACTTTGGCTATTTTTCTCTTTTTCTTTAGAAATATTTGCTTTTTTTTTTGGTTATTATAAATTCTATAATTCACTTTACCTACGAAATGTATTATTTTTATTTAAAAATATCTGTTTTTTGTTTTTCCAAACAAATTACTTGTTGTTATTCACTACACTTTAATTCTGAAAAAAACGCATTTAAATAAAAAACCAGACCGCTTGGTTTTTTTTACAAAAAACAGGTTTTAAAAAAAAACGAACGGTTTTTTTAGGTTGCATCACTATATATATATATATATATATATATATACAAAGTAAAAGACAATGTATAATATGAGTGGAAAATGGCTATTTGAAAAACAGATAAATTCTAAAATAATAAAATATTTTAAAAATTATGGTTCGTTTGAAGGGAATGACAAATACTAAACTGTAATAAAATTATAAAATTAGTAAATGTAAATCAAATATTATTATGAGATAGAGCGTAAAAGTAGAAAAATTGAGATCGTTAAGGACTTTGTTTTGATTATTAAGAAATAACTAATTTTGAAAAATGTAGCAGAAATAATTTAGTGTGATTAAAGTATTAGAAATAAACCCTATTATATTGATAAACTGTTTGGATAATAAAAAGGGGTAATAATAAAATTTGCGTGGTGAAGTTAAAAGGAAATATAAACCAAGAAGAATAATTAAATACATAAAACTAAGGAACATTACAAGTATGTGGTAAAACGAATGTCAAGTAGAATTAATCTACAAATGTGAATAACTGGAGAAGAATAATAAGTCAAGTTTATTGGAAAAGTACATTTGACATAATACATTAATCAAATTGGATTACGTCAAGCTGTTTGGTGATAAGGAAGAGTTCCAGAGAAGGGCCATAAGTTAAGAAGGCACGTTCCAGGAAGTTGGCAGACGCAGTATTGGAAGTAGGTGTCTGCAGATTTGGATTGCTGGCTGCATGCTGTAGGGAAGGTTTGAGTTGCTGATTCTGGATAGTTGGAACGTCTTGTCTGTCAGTGGGGCCTTTCATTGCAGGAAGGTGTGTGAGAGGTTGAATCAGTAGGCGGAGAGGAGCAGGTTAGTTGACATCCTAAAAATTGTTGAGACCAATTGAAAGGTAGGTGATTTGAATAGCAAGGTAATTACTAGAAAAGAAAATAAAAACTATAAAAGTGAATTCATTATTAAAGAATTACTTACTGTTTTCAATATTGTGGTATACTAGAGAAACAATCTGGTATTTGTCATTTGAATTGCAAATCTATTTGACATATAGTTGACACAATTTATTTTGACTTATGGGAATGATATTTAAAAAATATACGGTACCCCCCACCAAAGAAAAGCGCCCTTCCGTGCTTTCCAAGAATACTTCGATACTCAGCATCACTCCGTTTCGCTAATACAGTGAAATGCTATGAACCAGTTATTTATCAAAAAAAAAACAACAAAACAAAAAAAAACTTTTTTGCTGACGACCATAGCTTAAAAGTTGATGTTGTCTTTATTTTCGGAGGACTTATCGTATGAAAACGATCCAAGACTTCAGGAAGGTTCCTGGCGACCGGAATCGTGTACACATACGAACATACATCCCCCGCACAGCACGTTTATGCACCCCCCAATACGGGGGATTGATCTAGTGGGCTGGGATCTTCACCAAAAGACCCGCACCGCCGAGACGAAGATTTGATATAGTGGGTTCGTTAGTCGGTTGGCTCGAATTTTAGAGATATTTGACTCAGAGTGGTTTTTGATATGAGGGAATTTCAATACTTCGTACACTTCGTGTCGAAGTAATTTAGAACATCAACTTTCAGAAATAAGCAATCTAGATAAAGGAATCCATCCCTGATGTTTCAGGAGCTAGCACAAATAATAATTATTGATATTCTGAACATAAATAGGGCAATTTTAATTTGACAAAATAAAAATATAATTCGAAGACTATACCTGAAGAACCATAGCATATATAAAGCGCCACAACGTAGAGCTTAGTAATACTTTGGCTGATGGTTCTTGAAGAACAGAAGTAATTCTGAAAACCTTTGATCTCTCCTAAAATATGCCATTACCATGTAATGCCTTACCATTACCATTGCATGTCTTGTTTGCAGAAGCCGAAGTCTGCGATTCTAATATGGTCCTCTATATCTAAAAGTATGTTTTCGGTCTTGAAGTTTTCGTGGATCATTTCTTTGAAGTAAAGGTATCACCCATCCCCATTTAGGGGGCGACAGCTGTGCAGTGTTATAAACCTAATTTTTTCAAATTCGAAGTTTGGAGTTCCTCTCCAACGCAATTGGTAGAGATAAAGCGTCGTAACCAATGAGATAACGTAATTGCGTGAAGTCACGCCAAGCAAAATAAATTGACAGATTTTAGAACTAATCATTCGGATATAAATGCAGGCATTTAACTGACATTTAAAATTTACCGTTGATGTTAATTTGACGTATTTGTCCTTTTCAGGATACGGTCATATCGTTGTCCCCTCTCACTTTAAATCAGTTTAGAGAGACGGGGGCGGCAACGATGTGAGCGCACCCTGGAAAGAACAAATACGTCAAATTGACATCAATAAACCCTAATCTACCGCTTCTTCAGTTGATGTTTGCCTACATCATTTAGAATTCAGTAGACTGTCTTATGGAACACAACGTAGCCAAATTATAGCACAAAACTCTTTAGAAGTAAATATGCAAAAGTTAAAATCTTTTAAAAGATAATTCAACTCAAAAGTAATTAAAAATAAAACAAACATTTAAAAATAAACAAACTGATTTACTCCAGCGGTAATTATTTCTTATTTTTCGATATAAACACCACTTAACTCTACAGATGTCTTCCATATTGCGAGAATAGCCATATTTCCTTAGAATAGAAGTATTTTTATGTTAAGAAAAATCTAGCGACCTCGTTTTTAAAGTAAATAATAGTTCCGGGAGAGGGAGAGGAATACTTGTATATCAGGGTTATAAGCTACGTAATCTAGCTAAGTATCTTAAGTTTTGAAGTAAAGCTTGAAAAGGTTGGGTTTTGTAAACTCTTGATTTGCCGTGAAGAATCAGAACCTCTTATTTCTTAAACATATTGTGACAGTTTTCCTGTATATCACGCTGTAGATTTTTAAGTGTAATAGAATCGGTACTGATGGTAATTGTTTTGCCTTTCTCCACGTAATCAATGAAAAGAATTTCCTGGTGGTTCCAAAAAACTGGGGCCATAAGCTTGCCTGGGGAGACTGGTGTTCGAGGTTTTTTTTTGAGGCGTTGAACCCCTACTTAGAGCCACTTTATTGATTCCTGCTTGGTCTCAGGATCCCAATAATAGACCAATGCTTAATCTCCTGCCATTATTTTTCACAACATATCTGGAGAACTCTCTCGACGATAATCCTTCGGTCAAAAGTTAAAAGTCATAGAAACTGTGTGGCTGACACCTTGCTCTTTACAAGCTCTTCATACAAAATGTGTACGTTGTGACGTTAGCTTTAGCACATATGTGTATTTTTTACATTTAAATTGTGCCCATTGGTTCAGGGCTCATTTCCGTTACTATCACAAACTTGCGTCGGCCTTACCCTCGAAAAGCGATAAGAACACGTCCACCAGCGGTGCGCCGAGTCGCGTACAAGCAAGCACGGCGCCGTACCCCCTCAAACGTGTCTAGTGCGGACCACAGATAAAAAGGCGCTCGAAGAGTATCAGAGGAGACTCCGTAGCCACTTCAAATTACTTCTTCCCCTGACTTCTATTATTCTAATATTCGCCTCTAGCTTCGGTCATATTTCGATTTTAGCTAGAAATTCCAATAAAACCACCAGTAACCGCTGAGAATTTGTAGCCCCGGTCAGGTCTCGATTTTTGCTAGAGGCTACGTTTAACTTCCCACACCAGCCCATCATTATCACAACCCTCGCACCAGATTTAATAATAAAATCGATTTACTTACGTACCAGGAGAGATCTCCAGGTCATCACAATCCAGGGGCCTTTGCAGCAGGTAAATTGGTCCGCCAGCTGTGAATCCGGAATAACCGCAAAGCCTCTAGCGGTTCCCGGCAAATCCAACTCGCAAAGACGGGCTTAATGAACAGTAAAACTGTTCATCCACACCCCTTCGCAACGTTCCAAAGTCATGCACAAAGAACGTACCACGTCCAGCCGGGCTTGATGCACTCTCGATAAACATCTCCCTCACCAGGTAAAACACTTTAATTCAATTGAATTTGACTGCTTGCCAAATAATAAGCCCGCGCAATCTAATTAATAAGTGACGTACACTTGATTTTAGATTATTGGCCATAGTTCACTATGCTACTCAACGCAACTACGCCTACCAGTGGATCTAGGTCCCCGAGCAACCGAGTCACGTCAGCGTGCAGTGCTGGTTGCCGAACGACCCTAACTAGTCTAGCGCCGAAGATATTTTATTTTAATAATTTATATACATAGTATTTTAATAAATTACCATTTAACTTGTATGCATAGCTAAATACATTATACAGTTTATTGCAACACTGTGTCTTTATACTTGTAAATGTACATTTGAGTATGAACCCATCGCATTTGAACTTCACCTGAAAAACCCCAGTTTGAAAATAAATATAGCAAGTTTTGGTCAAACTGAGAGTAAGCAATTTTAGTAGTAATTGAAATTTAAAAATTTCCGGTACAATTCCGGTTCATTACAAGGCCACTTAGTTCGGATATCACTGACGCCACCTCGAACTCTGCTACCTTTAAACATTTATTTTAAGAACCATCAACTTTACCTTTCCAAACATTTCAGGATTGGTTACAGTTACCGTTTTCAGCTGTCTCGTTCTGGGATCGTCTTCAACAGATTCACAACATTACTGGAACTGCTATTTTATACAGGCCTGGTCCATTTTCGTCATATACTACCAGCACCCTCTTATGTATAAATTGCGGTCGGTGGCTTTCCAAAATTAAGAATTTCGTTACGCTTGAGTTTCTATTTAATTAAACTCATCTTTATGGCAAAGTAGGAGTAATAAACAAATAATTTCCCACAATAACTATTCAAACAAAGAGTATTACGATACAATGACGTAGTATTAATTTATTTTTATGGGTCGATAGGTTATTAATCTAATGTTCCACTTATTTTGTTTGAAAATAACTTAATTAGCACATTGTCAAATTTATCGATTGCTTTACGCATTTACTTAACATTACCTGGTACTGTTACCGAGGGTGAAAGACAGGGGCTAACGGGCTCGAGATTCCTAGCTGTCATTAGAAAAAAGTATCTATTTTATAATTATGTTCGTATCCAATAGCTGTGCGTAAGATAATAGAGCATGGAAGATAAACGCTTGCTCGGATTATATGCATTTAGCAGCTGTGGGCTCTACTAATCTGAGCCTCTAACTTGTATGGGTTTACAGGTGGCAGATCGACCGCTGTCGAATCGGTGATGTAGCAGTTGCAACGTGCCGCAAGTGCTTATGATTTTTAAGCCGCCACCGCCGCAGAGTCGTAGGCTAATCGTAGTATTTATAATTATCGCGCTTCCGAAAATATAATGGCATCCAACGGTTCAGCGCCCACAGCGCCAGTAGTATTACTTTGTTAAGTCATTTTGCTGTTGTAGATGCTTAATTGCATTGCACGCCTTTAGGGCAACTTGTTGCTATGTTAAAACCATTTTCAATTTCTGCGCACAAGTACAATCTCATCTTCCGCACATTTGATTCAGGTCATTTTGGCATTTTAAGTAGCCACCTAGGCTTTAGGGCAGCGTGCCCGTATGCTAAACCCTTTTAGTTACTTATTTGGCTTTATCGCCTAATTCTACAATAATGATTTTGCACATATTTGGCCTCAAACGCAGTATTTCTCGTCAGTTGGAGCACCCCTTTGCTGCTACTTTGGCAGCCGGGTGTTATCGCTCGCAAGAATTCCGAAACTTCTAGAAATCACTCCGTTGAGGCGCTTCGCCATTGGCTGTCTTTGATACCGGAATTAATTTGTTTTATGGAGCGCATCGCCATTGGCTGCCGAGAGTCACGTGGCAACGCCGTTTGGCTCACGCCACTTCAAGCGTCCTAACGCTTTTTGCTTGAGGAGTTCAAGTCAGGCCGTTGATCGAAGAAGTCGGGGAGTGTGCCGTTTCGCGGCGTTCCCGCTATTTGCGGGGACGCCAGCCTGTTTTTCCCGTCTCGTGCTGTTTCAGCGAATGTTGTCGAATATGCCATCCTTTAAGAGGTCGCGTGTGGTTGTGTGAGTGGCACGTCTTTACGCCAAGGCGTAGGTGTGTGAAGGGCTTCTTGGGGCCAGTTCTGCGTTGGTGAGAAAGGGGGCTTTCCCTTTGCAACTCGCTGTTTCGAGGATCTTTCTAGGCAGGACGAAGTAGGCCTTTTTGCCGCTGTAGTGTGCTCTCAGGAGAGCGTCCTAACGCCGCCATCTTGGCGGATTCCAGCCCGTTTACCCCTAATGCCGTGTTTTGGCGATTGAGCTGCCACAGACTGCCGCCTTCTACTAACTGACTGCACGCCACTCTCATGGACCGTCTGCGGACTAAGGTATTTGTAACTGCAACCATTTAAACATAGTAACTGTCACTTGTGCGAGCGTTGGTGCTTTGTGCTCAACTTTATGTGGGCGGATGCATGCCCCTTGCTTGCTTGTCGCGGCTTTTAATGCCGGTTTGAGGCCACCATGCTGCAAGACGCTACTTTGGTAGCCTGCTAGTAAGTTCATGTGCGCGAGTTTCGCGTTTCATCGCCTAAAGAGCTAAAGAACTCTGCGCTAGGATTTCGTGTTACGTTAGTGCTAATTTTTAATTCAGTAACGTTAGGTGCACGAGCTTCGCTATATTGTACCGATTAATACCTAAATAGAATTAACGCCTCGCCGTGCTGGGTCTGGCGCGCCCTAAGCTGATCGAGTTTTTCTTTGTTTATGTTTGCGAGGGCTTTGTGCTTTGCTTCCTAGGTGTTAACCGCAGGTCGGCGTCTGTTATCGCGCACTAACGCGCTCTTTTGCCGGAGCGCGTATTTCTAAACTGTACTCTAATATGTTCATTAGCATAGCGCGTCCATCAGCTGGTGCTTAACGTAAGCAGTAACATAAGCTTGGCGGCACGATTTGTTGCCCAGATGTAATTAGCGATCAATAGACGCATATTTAGTTAAGGGACGTATTATTCCTATTCGACCTATGCATGCTTTGTTTCAGATAGCGCCTTTTACAGTGTAAAGATTGGTGTACGGCGAGACGTGAGAGATCAGAGCGTGCAGGTAGGTCCAGTGATTGCGCAGTCTCGGCCAAAGAGTCCTAATATTACCATTCCAGTACGAAATTGTTATTTGAGCTTGCAGCTCATGAGAATTCTTATCGACGGAGTATCTTGAATACTTCGCTCCCGTTTAACCGCCCAGGCCCGGTTATTCGAGCTAAGACAGGCTTGGTGGCGCCCTCATAATTTTGACGTACCCTATATATATGCCTCAACACGCTTGCCCAGAACGTATCGTGTGACTCACGCCCGACTCCCTGAGCGTTCCATCCGTGGCCCTTTAGCCTGTTTCTAGCAAATCTCAGGGCAAGTGTGCCAGTTTTCCAGGACTGATTCCGTGGTACAATGCTCACCTTGGGTGGGTGTCGTAAAGTTGTTTTAATACCGTAACAACTTCTTGGAAATATTGTGAAACTTTGGCATTGAAAATGAACTGCAGTTGGAGCGTGTTTATTTGTCTGAAGTAATTTTGATTGCTTCCTCGTAATTTTACAAAACATTTTTCTGTGGACCTTTACAAGAAAAACAAATAAATTTGTGGATGTAATGCATTAAATGTCCTGTCTTATTTTCCGTGTGTTCTGTTTTATTATTGTGAAGGAATGGACAAAACCTCGTCAAGATTAGGCTTTAAAGATCTCAAACATTAAAATCAGTCGTGAAAAATCAAAATTTTTATTCCGTTATCAAACACATTATTATCGTGTTTCGTTTTCTAACTCTATCGTACATTTTGTGTTGTATTGGAGTACTTTTTGTTCGGTGTATACGACGTTTCCTTTTGGATGATTAAAATTAAAAATCATCGCATTGTGAAATATAATTTTCCAAGTAAAAAGATATTTAAAAAAATATATAAGATCAACTATGATACAAGAAATGCTATGAAATCTAGCTCCAAACGTATTGAAAATGACTCTGACATAGATGTAAATGATACCATAAAAAAGTTTGCGAAAAGAAAATCAAGAAAAGTTCAACTGATATACTCGTGCGGTAACTATTTCTTATTTTTCGATATAAATACCACTTAGCTCTAGACGTGTCTTCCATTTTTCGAGAATAGCCATATTCCCTTACAATAGAAGTATTTTTCCGTTAAGATGAATCCAGCGCCCTCGTAAGTTTTTTTAAAGTGTTTGAATAAATAATAATAATAGTTTCTGGAGGGGGGGGGATAGGCATACTTCTATAGCAAGATTATAAGCTACATAATTTAGCTCAAGTATACTAAATTTTGCAGTAAATCTTTAAAAGGTTGGGTCTTGTAAACTCTTGATTTGCCCTGAAGAATCAGAACTTCTTATTCCTTCAACAAATTGTGACACTTTTCCTGTATACCACCATGTAGATTTTTAAGTGTAATTAAATAGGTACTGACGGTAATTGTTTTGCCTTTCTCCACGTAATCAACGAAAATGATTTCCTGGCGGTCCGAAAAAACTGTGGCCTTATGATTGCCTGCGGACGCTGGAGTTCGACGTTTTTTTTAGGCTTTGAACCTTGACTTGGACCTGTATTGAATTACGTTTAGTCTCAGGATCCCAATAATGGACCCAGGATTAATCTTCTGTCACTATTTTTCACAACATATCTGGAGAACTTTCTCGACGACACTCCTTCTGTCAAAAGTTAAAAGTATTAGAAACTATTATTATCGTGTTTCGTTTTCTAACTCTATTGTATATTTTGTGTTGTATTGGAGTATTTTTTGTTCGGTGTTTAATCTTGTCTTTAACAGATTAACCAGATATAAATTTATAATTATTCATTTAAATTTTACGAAACATTCTAAAAGTTAAAAACGCAATATTGCATTATGCAAGCGCGGCGACCTACTCACAGTCAAGTTTAAACACCTCGCAGTCGCCGCTCAGCATTTTTACACGGCTTCGCGTACACAATTACGCAAGGCCGTGACAAGGTTTAAATGCCTACAATCGCAGCTCAGCATAAAAGACGCTCGAGTTCATGGAGTCCATATCATATCACGGAAGCAAAACCGCTGAGTATTGTTTTGCAAGACTAGTAAATTAACCTACTGAATATAATACATTGCACCTGTTATTAGAAATGAACTTTGTATATTACTATGATCTAAGCAAATTTGTTTGTATATATAGAACAATTATATATATATAAGCTTTAACAGGCCTTTCAGGCCCATCGCTGTGTGATTTTCTTCCACATCTTTCGGTCCTTTGCTATAGTCTTCCAGTTCTGCACTCCTTTGTCTTCCAGGTCTTTCAAAACTTGCCGTATCCATCTGGTACGTGGCCTCCCTCTTCTTCTATCATCTAGCAGTACATTTCTGTGTACGTGTTTTGTTACTCTGTCGTCTGGCAATCTTTCTATGTGCCCCAACCATCTCACTCGCTGTGCTTTTATGAACTGTGTTATTGATGCTTCACCATACAGTTCCTCTACTTCTCTGTTTCCTCTACGCTCCCATCCTTCGTCAGTCTTTTTGCCTCCATAAATCTTTCTTAATATCTTCCTTTCCCATACTTGCAGTTTATGTTGATTTGCCTCGCTTATCACCCAAGTTTCCCCGCCGTACATCACTATAGGCCGTAGCACTGTTTTATAAACCCGCACTTTTGCACTACGCGACACTTGTTTATTTTTTAAAAATTCACTTAAGGCCCCTGCAGCTCTATCCCCTTTCACTATCCTGGCTTGTATTTCTGCGTTTTCATTTCCTTCTGCTGTTATTAGCACCCCCAGATATACGAACTGATCTACCTCTTCTAGCTTTAACACCCTTCCGTCCCTTAACTCAAAAATTACTTCTCTATTCACTGCTAGTTTTTCTTTCTTCTTTGTCATAACCATATATTTACTTTTCTTTTCATTGATTTCTAGTCCGGCTGCTCTTGCACTTTCTTCTAGGCTACTCACGGTCTTTTCTAGTTCCTTTACGCTTCTCGCTAATATGGTGACATCGTCGGCGTAAGCTAAGCACTGGTGGCTTTTAGTTATTAATGTTCCTACTCTATTTATACCACTATTTCTTATTATACCCTCCAAGACGATATTAAACAGCAGTGTCGAGAGAGGGTCACCCTGTCTTAAGCCTCTACTTGTTGTGAATTTTGATGAAAGAGTTCCATTTACTCTGACCCTGTTGGAGGTATTAGATATTGTCATTTTTGTCAGTCGTATTAATTTACTAGGTATCTGTAATTCTCTCATTATCTTACATAGTTGATCTCTTTTAACGGTGTCATACGCTTGTTTAAAATCTATAAAGCAAGCGTGTATATCTACTGAATGCTCATAGCAAGTCGTTTGTGTCTCCTTTAATGTAAAAATTTGGTCAGTGACAGAGCGGTTTTTTCTAAAACCTCCTTGATATTCGCCCACCTCCTTTTCTGCATGTTCTTGAATTTTATTTCTTATTAGTGTTGCTAATACTTTATAGGTGGTGTCTAAAAGTACAATACCCCTGTAATTTTTGCAGTCGGTTTTTTCTCCTTTTTTATGAATTGGTATAATTATTTTTGTAATAAACCAGTCTGCATTTACTTGTTAGATTCACTTACTGCGTCGCTGTGGGTCCAAGCCTATAAATAATTAAGGGATGTGAGGCTGCATCTCACACAGTGACGAATTATCATCCCGTTAAGTGGCATGACTAAGCTGTCTTAAAGCGGAAACTGCTGTCTCAGTTCTGCGCTTAACATAAGGGATGGAACCAGCAAAATAACGTAACGGACGCCTGATTTCTACAGCCTCCAGGCGAATCTGTTCATGGTCCTTCGAGCCGGATCTGTCTACAACTAAGAAGAGGTACACCCCGAGAAGAAAACAACATCTACCAACCCACCCGGTTCCCCGAAAATGGCAAACAATATGGAGGAATTCAATCAGCTAGCTGTCGCCCAAGAAGAACTCGGCCAGAAGATCACGCAGGTATTTTCCAACAGCAAAAAGGACCCTGCCAGCCGAAAAACAGAAGCTTACATCGCCAGCCGAAACAAGACGCTGGACGAAACTTGGAACGCCGTGACCAAAAATCACGCCAAAATGGTGCAGCTAAGTATTCCTACACATAATTATTTTACCACAGGGTATTACGAACAAATTAAAGCCATCTACTGCGAAGCAAAAAGTTATTTGCAGAGCTGTTTAAAGGCAACTGAAAATCCCGACCCCTCTGAAACTAGGAGGCGAGAGGAAACAGTTGTAAATCCCGAGCAAAAGGTTCGTATCCGAAAACTGCAGATTCGGATGCAGAATTTTAAGCAATCTTTGGACGACGCCGAACTGGAACAAGCACTCGGAAGGCCCGCCATCACAAAGAGGGAATTAAAGGAAGAATGGGACCGGGTGATCGAGATGGACGAAGAAGTCATGTCTAACGAGATGGATTCAAACCAGACGCACTTCAGTCCTGAATTTACTACGTTGAAAGACAGGTACCGAAATTTAATTAATTTGTTACAAGCACCAACAAGGAACGAGCAAGCATCAGCCATCTCGCTTCCTCAAGTTAAAATCCCCATATACGAGGGAAATTATGAGGAATGGGCCACTTTTAAGGACCTATTCACCAAATTAGTAGATGACAACCAAAACATGGATGATGTCATCAAAATGCAGTATTTAAAAACGCATGTCAAGGGAGAGCCCAGCCGACTAATCCAGCATCTCGCAGTGACTCAAGCCAACTACAACACCGCTTGGAATTTGCTGCAACAAAGGTATCAAAATAATCGCCTCATTCTAACCAAATTGCTAGACACCATCTTCGATCAGCCGGTCCTCTCCAAGGAATCAGCCCAAGGGTTGAAAAGATTGCATGACTCCACTAAGGAATGTGTGGAAGCAATCAAAAATTTGGGCATTTCCACCGACAGCTGGGGTCCGTGGATTAACCGAGTTATTACTCGAAAATGGGATCCTGAAACTAACAAATTATATGAGCAATCGCTTCAGTGCCCAAATGAAGTTCAGGATCACCAAACTCTAATGGCCTTCTTACAAATGCGGTTCCAATCCTTGGAATCCATTGATGGAGCTCGAAAACCAACTCAGGACAAGCCACAGAAAAATTACGCTGCCGGATATCTCAACTGCAAGATGTGCAATGGGGACCATTACATCGATAACTGTGGTCAATTCCAGAGGCTCTCCACCCACGAAAAGCAAGAAGTGGTAAGAACCTACCGATTGTGCTTTCGATGTTTGCGACACGATTCTAATATACAATGTCGTTCGTATTATAACTGCAAAATCTGCCGCTTTCCACACCATACTCTGCTTCACAAGGCACAGCCGCCATCAAAGCCGATACCTGCTCCGAAGATGAAGACGTTTTCTCACGCAGCAGCCATGCAGACCTCCAACGCTCCAGAGAAGAAGCCAAAACCCACAATCATTGCCGCCAACCTAGGCGCAAAGAAGAGCCAAGTGCTACTGGCCACAGCAACGGTTCAAGTTAAGGCAGCATCCGGGATGACTCATCTCTTGAGGGTCTTGATAGATCCAGGGTCTCAAGGTTCCTTCATCACCGAAGCCGCAGCCGAATTATTAGCGTTACCCAGGACCAAGGTTCGAGCAGAAATCTCCGGAATTGGGAACAGCGAAACAAAAGTCGCAAAATGGAAAATCACAGGTTTGATTACGCCAAGATTTCCAAGTAAATTTTCCTTACCTGTTACTTTACTGGTACTTCCCAAACTTACAAAAACCATGCCTTCATCACCCATTCCGAACATAAAAATGGATGCCTGGAAACATGTCTTCATCGCCGATCCAACCTTCAACCGACCTGGCCCCATAGATATACTTCTAGGCGCTGAAGAATATTCCCAAATAATTCTCGAAGGAATCAAGAAATCCAAAGATGGCATCCTAGGACAGAATACCGAATTGGGATGGATCTTATCAGGAACCATGGGAAGACGACCTCCCACCAGCCTTAAGGTCAACACCATGGTTGCCAAAATTGAAGAGGATGAGCAGTTGCAGAAATTCTGGAACATTGAAGAGGCTTCTCCTCAAAGGAAACTTTCCCCAGATGATCAGGTATGTGAAAATAAATTCACAGACATAGTCCAGCGAGACGTAGATGGAAGATACGTAGTAAGGATTCCATTCAAACAAACTCCAGTACACATGGGAAGGTCCAAACCCTCAGCATTGGCACGATTCATACATCTGGAGAAGAAATTAGGACAAGATCAAGATCTAGCAGTCCAATACAAGAAATTCATGCAAGAATACTTGGATTTAGGACATATGGAAAAGGTGGCAAGGGAAGATGAGAATAACGGCAAGTATTACATTCCCCACCATGGCGTCATCCGAGAAGCAAGTTCATCAACCAGGCTTCGTGTCGTTTTCGATGCCTCTAGCAAGGCCTCTCACGGAAAATCCTTAAATGAGATGATGTACGCTGGACCTAAACTTCAGCAAGAACTGGTCGACATTCTACTTCGATGGAGGACACACAGGATTGTTTTTTCTGCAGACATTGAAAAAATGTACCGACAAATCAGAATGAACAACCAAGACCAGGAGTACCAAAGAGTCCTATGGAGATTCGACAAATCACAGCCAATCAGGGAATATAAGCTGTGCACCGTCACTTATGGAACCGCATCAGCTCCCTATCTTGCCATTCGAACCTTGCATCAACTCGCACAGGACGAAAAGGTCTCATTTCCATTAGCTTCAGAAGCAGTGAAGAAAGATTTCTACGTGGACGACGTGCTTTCTGGGGCCGACACTGTGGAAGAAGCGATCCAACAACAAGGTCAGCTCATTTCCTTACTAAAGCGTGGAGGCTTTACTCTACATAAATGGTGCAGTAATGAGTCAGCCATCATTCAAGAACTCCCAGAAGAGTTAAAGGAACAAACATACCTCGAAATAAGTGAAGACGGCGTAAAAAAGTCCTTGGGCATTCACTGGTCTCCATATGAAGATGTTTTCTGTTTTAAGGTAGACGTTAAGCAACAGGAATCCACCAAACGCACCATACTATCCGAAGTTGCCAAAATTTTCGACCCATTGGGATGGTTAGCACCCGTCATCATCACTGCCAAGCTACTCATCCAAGAACTATGGCTCGAAAATATCAAATGGGATGACCCAGTGTCTGAAAATATCCAAGGCAAATGGGAGACGCTCAGGTCTCAACTCAAGGCAGTGGAAGAAATTACCTTACCAAGGTGGTTGTTTATCAAAAGGGAATCTCTAGTAGAGCTGCATGGATTCTGTGACGCCTCCGAAAGAGCTTTCGGGGCCGCGATTTATACCAGAGTCACCACATCATCCGGCCAAGTCAAGGTATCCTTATTAATCGCCAAATCCAAGGTGGCACCAGCCCGAGCCAAGACGACATTACCAAGACTGGAACTCTGCGCAGCAGTACTCCTTTCCAATCTACTTCAAAGGGTAATTGCAGCATTAGACCTTCCTAAGGTGTCTATCTTCGCCTGGACCGACTCAATGGTTACATTAGGATGGATAAAAGGAGACCCGGTACGATGGAAGACGTTCGTCGCGAATCGAGTAGCCGAAATCAACAATCTAATTCCGGCTCAACATTGGAACCACGTCAAATCCGAAGAGAATCCTGCAGACGTCATCTCCCGAGGCACTAGTCCAGAAAAACTAAAGAATCATCTCCTATGGTGGGACGGACCGAGCTGGCTAGTTAACAAGAGTTCATGGCCGTGTCAACCAGACACCGCAACCACCGAGGAAGAAGCAAGAAGTTACACTGTGCATCAAACTACCATTCATCAAGACGAGAACGAAGTCGTTCATCGTTTTTCTTCTCTAACAAGAATGGTACGAGTCATGTCACATTGCCGAAGATTCATCAACAAGTGTAAGCGACTTCCCACTCAATCAGGATGCCTATCAGTGAAGGAAATGGACGACACCATCCTCCTACTCGTTAAGGTCATCCAAGGAAGTGATCCTATTTTGAGGGCAACAGGATCTCAACTCCGGCAGAACAAATATGTGAGTTCCAGTAACAAGCTTGCCAACCTCAATCCCTTCATCGATCAGCATGGAATAATCCGTGTTGGAGGAAGATTAGAAAATTCCACCTTGTCCTTCAATGAAAAACACCCAATCATACTCCCGTACTCCAGTCATATTTCCAAACTAATAATCCAAGAGGCGCATCTACGCACGCTGCACGGTGGCACCCAACTCACTCTCTCATATATCCGAAGAAAATATTGGATCATCAACGCGAAGAAAGCAGTCAGCTCCAGCATCCAGAAGTGTTTCCGATGTCTACGATACAAAGCAAAGGCAGCACAGCAACTGATGGGAAATCTTCCATCAACCAGAGTGAATTCAACTCCTCCATTCTTCCATTCCGGAGTGGACTACGCCGGCCCAATACAGATCCGAACATCCAAGGGAAGAGGGCATTCTTCGCACAAAGGGTACATTGCTGTTTTTGTCTGTCTATCAACCAAGGCAATCCACCTAGAGGCCGTCAGCGACATGACAACCAACAGCTTCCTAGCAGTCTTCAGGAGGTTTACTGCCCGAAGAGGACGCTGTGCACACCTATACAGCGACAACGGAACAAACTTCGTTGGCGCAAGAAAAGTGTTGGACAAGGAAACCCGCCAAACAATTGAAGGCCCAGTTGTCCAAGAAACCTTAGCAACCGGTGGTACCCAATGGCACTTCATCCCTCCAATAGCCCCTCACTTCGGAGGGATATGGGAAGCAGGGGTAAAATCAATGAAGCATCATCTGAAGAGAACTATTGGCCACGCTACTCTCACCTTTGAAGAGTTAACAACTCTTCTCTGCCAAATTGAGGCCTGCCTAAACTCACGTCCTCTATGTCCACAAGGCAACGATATTGAGGACACAACTGCTCTGACGCCAGGCCATTTCCTAATAGGGAGGGAAATCATATCGCCACCAGACCCAATCAACACTCCAATATCTTCAAATCTATCGAATCGTTGGAGGATAATCCAAAAGATCAAGCAAGATTTTTGGAAATCATGGAGCTCGGACTACCTTCATGGATTACAGCAACGAAACAAATGGAAGAAACCATTGGAGAACACTAAAGTTGGAGATTTAGTGTTAATCAAAGAAGATAGTATCAATCCTAGTAAGTGGCCTTTAGCAAGAGTCACTGCAACTCATCCAGCAGCCGATGGATCAGTACGAGTAGTGACGCTCCAGAAATCAGGAGGACATCAGCTAAAACGATCCATAGGCAGCATCATTCCATTACCAGCAACTACCGAGGAATCGCAGGAACCAGAGGCAGAAAATAAAATTTCAACTAACATTATCCAGACACGATCCTCCCCAGCACCAAGGAAATCTGTCGCGTCCAAATGGAAACGGCTGTTACTCATCTTTACCCTTCTTACCACCAATACATTAAGTAAAGCAGAATTTAATATCCAAAAACCAGACAGCGGGTACTATGTAGAACACATTGGACACGGGAAGATTGAGAGAGGAACATTCCGGATCGAAATCCAGTTCGAGAGGGGGAAGATCGAAGAAGACTTCGAAACAGTCACAGACATGGTAGACAAATTCGACAATCTCTGCGACTCTGCAAAAGAACTGTCCGAAGACACATTATGCAAGACACTGGTGCATCATCTTCTGGAACAGAAAAAGCAAATGGAATGGATTAGAGATGGTATGGAAGAAATAATAACAAGACGAGAAAAAAGAGGAGTCCTTGGCACAGTATTAACATCAATTTTTGGAGTCAACGATGAAGTCTATCAAGATATAGACAGGCTAGACAAGAATCAACAGGAACTAATAAAAATGGACAGTCAACAATCCAAATTCTTGCTATCAGCACTTTCCAGGTTTAATGAAACCGAAGAACGAATCGACAAGAAGCTGGAACATTTCCAAGAAAAATTAAACCAAGGAATCCGGGCCATTAACAACATGGACAAATGGTATAAAGCAACCGACTCCAACCGACTAAATATTCACATCATCAGTGTGTACCAAGTCGCCACAAATGTAATTAGTGAACTGTGCAACTACCATATTCACATCTTAAACGTTCACTTTCAGCAAGGTAATCTGTACGAGCTAATAACACCTGCTCAAATTAAACAGATCCTCGCTAATGCAACCAGTAAACTTTCACCAAATTTGGAGATATTACCAACGCCAATTCTAAAGGTTGACATTGGGCATGACGACATCTACATCAACGTCCAAGGGTATTTCATCATAGTGGAAAAAACGGAATACTCCTTAATTAAAGTGACACCAATTCCTCTCCAAATCAGCAATGGATCCTACTGGATGATCGATGTGCCGAAAGGAATCTTCGCTGTGGATTACAACCTACAAATGTACTTCCACGAAACAGATGAAGAATTCAAAGAAGAGCTACAAATTTCTCCCACTACCTATGTTTGCAGTCCAACGGTAGTTAAAGGAATTGAAAACAACCCAAACTGCATCATTGACGATATATATCACCGAGTAGAAACCAGTCAATGTCTCCTACGAAGACATCGCATCCAGTCCATTATTTGGAAACAATTGTACATGGAAAACACCTGGCTATTTGTAGTCAGTAAACCAACCCGCATAGCAATCACTTGTAGTGGAAACAGGGAAGAAGTCACCGTCAACACTACAGGTGTCATTCAAATTTCATCGGATTGCATCATCCAAACTGCGAGGAATACATTAACCCCAAGGCACAACAGAAAATACAAGATCCTGGCTGGATACTCCAAGGCTATCAGTATCAATATTACCAACCCAATCACAACAAACTCATTTTCAGAAATCGCAGAGGAACCTGTACTAACTCAGTCAGACCACTTCGAAGACCTACAAGCATCGCAGTTAGATTTCCAGGAGCATATAAAAAACTTCACCTGGAAAGCCATCCGACATCATTCTCACCTGTCTATTGGGGTCACAGGCAGCCTTTTGGGAACCGCTGCCCTACTAGGAGCTATCTACTACATTCGGCAACGAATAACACGAAGGAAGCCACCACCCGCACAACCCCAGGCAGAAGAATATCCTCTCAAAACGCTCAATCTCGAAGAAACAATATAATTTATCGGTTTGCTTTTTTGTGGCTTAAAATTGGCAATATGTTTAATCTTGTCTTTAACAGATTAACCAGATATAAATTTATAATTATTCATTTAAATTTTACGAAACATTCTAAAAGTTAAAAACCACCAAAAACGCAATATTGCATTATGCAAGCGCGGCGACCTACTCACAGTCAAGTTTAAACACCTCGCAGTCGCCGCTCAGCATTTTTACACGGCTTCGCGTACACAATTACGCAAGGCCGTGACAAGGTTTAAATGCCTACAATCGCAGCTCAGCATAAAAGACGCTCGAGTTCATGGAGTCCATATCATATCACGGAAGCAAAACCGCTGAGTATTGTTTTGCAAGACTAGTAAATTAACCTACTGAATATAATACATTGCACCTGTTATTAGAAATGAACTTTGTATATTACTATGATCTAAGCAAATTTGTTTGTATATATAGAACAATTATTTTTGTAATAAACCAGTCTGCATTTACTTGTTAGATTCACTTACTGCGTCGCTGTGGGTCCAAGCCTATAAATAATTAAGGGATGTGAGGCTGCATCTCACACAGTGACGAATTATCATCCCGTTAAGTGGCATGACTAAGCTGTCTTAAAGCGGAAACTGCTGTCTCAGTTCTGCGCTTAACATAAGGGATGGAACCAGCAAAATAACGTAACGGACGCCTGATTTCTACAGCCTCCAGGCGAATCTGTTCATCGGTGTATAGGACTTTTTCTTTTGGATGATTAAAATTAAAAATCATGGCATTGTAAAATATAATTTTCCAAGTTTAAAAAAATAAGATCAACTATTATACAAGAAATGCTATCAAATCTAGCTACAAACGTATTGAAAATGACTCTGACATAGATGTCAATGATACTACTATAAAAAAGTTTGCGAAAAGAAATGGAAGAAAAGTTCAATTTGGTTGTTGAAAAGTAACAAATATTAATATTGTAATTAGTATTTTGATTTTATCAGATAGTAAGGTTAATAATAAATGAAAGAGTACTGTTTCCTATTTACGATTTACCTTCACTCAACTCCAGTCATTTATTTCCCCTCACCACCAAACCCACAACCCAGAGGGGGCGGCACATGAGACTTTGCACCCCGGCGCCGGCGGCAGGTAAGCTAGAGATGCTTCTGTCTCCATGGCATAAAATTTCGGCATCTGCTCTTCGAATTTTCTGTTTCTTGGCAGACGAAAACAGATGTCTCTCCCGCAGACGTATTCCATAGCAAGGCATAACAAGTGTGCAGTTTGGAAGAAAGTTACAAATGGATGACTCGTCGAGAGTACGTCATACTCATTTATAACGTTGTAGACGTCATAATTTTTTACAACGACTACCATTTTCAACACCTTCATTGTATAGAACGCGTTTGTTGATTTTTTCTATGTGAGGTTACTTTGCCATGCGATCTTTTTGCAAGGACTTCAAGAAACTAAAATTTCTGCAAGATTACCTTTCTGTTTGATTCACTGGAATCTCATTTACTACTTACATGGTCATTACTTCTGGAAAAATTGTTATATTAAATGTGCACTTAGCAATACATTTTGAAAAAGAAGTGTAAGCATTATTACAAAATTAAAATTCCATTTAGTCATTTCCCAAGCATCGTAAAAGTATACTACAACCTTTAGTAAATTTTAAAAGTAAATCCAGAATTTTACGATTCCTTTAGGATGCCACTATCCATTATATGAATGTTAAAAAAAAGAAAAAATGTTTTAAAAGTTACAAGCTACTTATTCACTGTATGATGTTTTGTTGCTTGTGTAAAGATCATCGCCACCTTAGCTCTTAAAAATCTCTGCAAAGAAATGCAATTTTATATTTAAAATATCTGGTGTGATACACGCAGCATTCTTATAATTAGCCAACAATTTTATTATCAATTTTAAAAAGATTTGTCAACATTTTTCAAAAATTACAAATTCTACAGAAACCGTACAAAATAATGTTAGTTTAAAAGACACATTTTCTGTAAAATTATAAGCCGAATTCAAAGTAGTATATTAAAGTATGAGTAGATAACAAGGTCTTTAAAACACGCGCGAGTTTTCAAACACGACGGCGTAGCCGGAGTGATCGAAATAGAGCAAGTGTTTTAAAGACCAGTTATCCACGAATACTTTACGCTATATTTTATTATACCTGCAATACTGGAAATAAATTACGCACTAAAAACTTAGAAATAATTTTTGTCGTGATAAATCGAGAGGGCATAATAATATTGCTACTATAGTTACGAGAATTGTTTACGTTTTTGTCGCGTCCACGTCCGTTGTTGCATTCAGTCGTGTCAGCAAAATAAAGATAGCGATGAAGTTATAATGTTACCTATATACCTTGTTTCCCTGACAATATTTAAAGCTTGGCGTGCTTTAATCTCTTGTTTTCGAACGCTCAGGCGTGCTTTAAACGGCGATTCTGATGCAGGTATAATAAAAAAAGTAATAATATACCGGGTCTTCTATTTAAAATAAGAGTTAATAAAAAAAAGAAACCCATTTTTGAGTTATTTAACTGGAAAATTATTTATCTCACATCAACACACATTAAAAATGTAATAAAAATGTATAGTTTGAAAAACATCGTTAGAGCCGTTTATGAAAAATAAAAAAAACTGAAAAAATCATGAGAGTGATACGGTTATACGATTTTTTCAAAAGCTTGCTGCCGCTTCTAGATAGTACACAAAACTTATGTATGAAGTTTCAACGTCCTACCTCTTTTCGTTTTTGAGATATTCTGGTACAGGCACACAGACACACAACAGATTGACAGACAGACCAACAAAAACGCAAACCCAAAACGCTCGGCGAATGGCAAAGTAATGAAAACGCTCGCTGAGCGGTGAATGCCAACTTTCTGTTGTTAAATGACAACGAGAAAAATCTACTTTCAATGTCAGTCGTCGAATAAAACTTAATAGATGCTAACATCCGTATTCATAGTCGTTCGCCAGCGGATCGCCGGCGACTCGCCGGAGTTTCGTTATGAATAGTATGTTGGCGGCACTGTACGTCTATGTCAAATTCGAGGTGATCAGGTTAGGTTTTCAGTCAGTTTTGACAGAAACTGACACAAAATCTAACCCGCTAACCTCGAATTTGACATAGACGTACAGTGCCGCCAACATACTATTCATAACGAAACTCTGGCGAGTCGCCGGAGATCCGCTGGCGAACGACTATGAATACGGGCGTAAGTGTCACTACCCCAGGCTGTCTTAATCTAAGTAATATACTGATCGTACCTGCTATGCTTCACCATAGTTAATGATGGATTTTACGTCACTAATTGACAAAAAAACTTCATATGAAGATAAATTCAATTCTAACCCCTTACGGATATACTAGAAAAGAGAAGGGTTAAAACTAAGTTTTTTGCCATTTTGACTATAAACTAGGAAAGGACATTAAAATTAAAATTGATAAATATTTTTTACGGCATTAATTTGTAACGTAATTAACTATTAACGACAGGGTGCCGATGGCATACGTTATATTCGAGAACTTACCAGGTTTGCCCTAAATCACGCATTGACAGCTCAAAAATAGGCTAAACCTAGACTTAAATTAGCAGTGAGATGGGCGGGGTCCTTCTGACGTGATGAATCTTGAGGAACCAGCGTGGCCACACACAGGGTGGTACTAAAAAGGTGATAGGAGGTTTTTAAAGGGCTCGCCACGAATTTTGGTTTGACAACCCCCTGTAGAATTTCGAAATCCCAGGGGTTGGAAAAAAATAGCTTCGATGCTTTCGTGAGTCGACTGCCATAGCGCTAGAACTTACCTGTTGCTTTCAGGTTCGCCAAGATCCGCTGTACAAAATTTATACAAATACTGCCACTAGCGGCAATGGCACACAAAACAAGTCAGATACACATGTGATAAAATATCAATTAAAGAAAACACACAGAAAACAGTAAACAAAAGGGGTGTATTCACCTCAAAATGAAACACATTTGAAACTACACAGTTTTCTAAAATTCGAAGCGTTCATCGGCTAGTTAATTATGACTAAGTAAATCGAATCAACTAAGCTGTGCCGAGTCAACATGACACGCTGCGTAAATAGTCCAGTCAATATAGCAAAATTGTTTGCAAGAGGTCGGGTAGTTTCGAATTTTTTATATGTCGTTTGGGTTGCCATAGTGAGTTAAAATCTAAGTTTTCGACCTCGGCGCACCACCGCATACCGCGCCGCCTCACAAAAACTGTAAAATGTAAGCACTTGTTCTCGTTTCTGTCGAATATTTCAAAAACTAAATGTTTATCGAAAAAAACCCCTCCTACCTTTTTCAAAGCAGATTAAACTTTCTACAATTTGAGCACAAGGCGAGCTATATAAGTTCGATAGTTGACGAGATACCATTTTTCAAAATGCAAAGATTTTTTAAAAAATGCGAACACATGTTCGAAGCCGATAATAGCTATTTAAGTAACAAGGAATGTAAGGACCTATTAAAATTTGAGGTAGGCAAGTACAAGCCAAGGCGAAGCCGCGGCTTGTTGCCTGTCGAGAGTAAATTGCATCTATTTTAAGCGACACAATTGTCTCAGTTGTCAACAGATAGCTTTTGTTTTTTAACAATTGCGGCCGCTCATATTTGCGAATATCTAAATTTTAAAATTAATATTTTTGTGCACAATTAACATTATCCAATAAGTTTTTAATACTAAACGACGCGGAAAATTATTCTCTTTAATTTAGTACAACTACCATATTTTTCCATAAAAATGGTGAGCAGGAATATGCATACCCGTGATAAGCCATGCAAATTCCTTATGTTCAGAGGTATGACCAACCACCCGGTATACAAGCAAGCTCGTAAAATATAAAAATGGAGTGACAGACTTTAATATCACATTTTATTATACTTTATCTGTATTCATGGCACCCATCAGCCACAATATGAACAATTTAATACAGCTGGTAGCCCTAATCACACTCTGAGATGTTGGTGAGGTGTGTATTTTTCAGATTATGCACTTACGAATGGTAACATGGAAACATAAAACTGAAGTTGCACTTCTATTGTATTTTACGAGTACCAGTAGGGCAAAAGAAATATCTTTATGCCCTTGCTAGCGATTAGATGCTGATTTCTCATTAAGACAGCATTTAAAAAGAGCTGGCGCGACTTTCGCGGGCCTTTATATCACATTTTATTATATTTCATCCGTATTTATTCAACCCATCAGCCACAATATGAACAATTTCATACAACTGACTGCCCTAATAACACTCTGAGATTTTCGTCGTATGTGCATTTTTCAGATTATGCACTTGCGAATGTTAATATGGAAACACAAAGCTGAAATTGCACTTCTAATGTATTTTACGAGTACCAGTAGGGTCAAAGAAATATCTCTATGCCCTTGTCAGCAATTAGATGCTGAATTCGCAATAAGAAATTAAGCTCTGAGAGGATCGTGGTGTGTGAATTTTTTAGATTATGCACTTGCGATGGCCACATGGAAATATAAAGCTTTACCTGCACTTCTGGTGTATTTAGCGAGTACCAGAATTGCAAAGAAAATATCTCTATGCCCCTCCTAGCAATTGTATGCTGAATTTGAATTAAGATAGAATTTAATAAGAACTGTTGCGACTTCCCCGGATCTTTTATTACATTTAATTATATTTTATCCATATTCATGGCCCCCATCAGACACAATATGAACGATTAACTGCAGCTGGGTGTCGAAATAACGCTCTGAGATGATCGTTGTGTGTATTTTTGAGATTATGCACTTGCGATGTCAAAATGGAAATATAAAGCTTTACCTGCACTTCTGGTGCATTTTAGGTGTACCATAATTGCAAAAGAAATATCTCTATGCCCCTCCTAGCACATGTATTCTGAATTTGCATTAAGATAGCATTTAATAAGTACTGTTGCGACTTCCCCGAATATTTTATTACATTCTATTATATTTTATCCATATTCATGGCACCCATCAGACACAATATGAACGATTAACTACCGCTGGGTGTCGAAATTAAGCTCTGAGAGGATCGTGGTGTGTGAATTTTTTATATTATGCACTTGCGATGGCCACATGGAAATATAAAGCTTTACCTCCACTTCTGGTGTATTTAGCGAGTACCAGAATTGCAAAGGAAATATCTCTATGCCCCTCCTAGCAATTGTATGCTGAATTTGCAGTAAGATAGAATTTAATAAGAACTGTTACGACTTCCCCGGATCTTTTATTACATTTAATTATATTTTATCCATATTCATGGCACCCATCAGACACAATATGAACGATTAACTACAGCTGGGTGTCGAAATTAAGCTCTGAGATGATCGTTGTGTGTATTTTTGAGATTATGCACTTGCGATGTCAAAATGGAAATATAAAGCTTTACCTGCAATTCTGGTGCATTTTAGGTGTACCATAATTGCAAAAGAAATATCTCTACGCCCCTCCTAGCACATGTATTCTGAATTTGCATTAAGATAGCATTTAATAAGTACTGTTGCGACTTCCCCGAATATTTTATTACATTCTATTATATTTTATCCATATTCATGGCACCCATCAGACACAATATGAACGATTAACTACCCCTGGGTGTCGAAATTAAGCTCTGAGAGGATCGTGGTGTGTGAATTTTTTAGATTATGCACTTGCGATGGCCACATGGAAATATAAAGCTTTACCTGCACTTCTGGTGTATTTAGCGAGTACCAGAATTGCAAAGGAAATATCTCTATGCCCCTCCTAGCAATTGTATGCTGAATTTGCATTAAGATAGAATTTAATAAGAACTGTTACGACTTCCCCGGATCTTTTATTACATTTAATTATATTTTATCCATATTCATGGCACCCATCAGACACAATATGAACGATTAACTACAGCTGGGTGTCGAAATAACGCTCTGAGATGATCGTTGTGTGTATTTTTGAGATTATGCACTTGCGATGTCAAAATGGAAATATAAAGCTTTACCTGCACTTCTGGTGCATTTTAGGTGTACCATAATTGCAAAAGAAATATCTCTATGCCCCTCCTAGCACATGTATTCTGAATTTGCATTAAGATAGCATTTAATAAGTACCGTTGCGACTTCCCCGAATATTTTATTACATTCTATTATATTTTATCCATATTCATGGCACCCATCAGACACAATATGAACGATTAACTACCGCTGGGTGTCGAAATTAAGCTCTGAGAGGATCGTGGTGTGTGAATTTTTTAGATTATACACTTGGGATGGCCACATGGAAATATAAAGCTTTACCTGCACTTCTGGTGTATTTAGCGAGTACCAGAATTGCAAAGGAAATATCTCTATGCCCCTCCTAGCAATTGTATGCTAAATTTGCATTAAGATAGAATTTAATAAGAACTGTTACGACTTCCCTGGATCTTTTATTACATTTAATTATATTTTATCTATATTCATGGCACCCATCAGACACAATATGAACGATTAACTACCGCTGGGTGTCGAAATAACGCTCTGAGATGATCGTTGTGTGTATTTTTGAGATTATGCACTTGCGATGTCAAAATGGAAATATAAAGCTTTACCTGCAATTCTGGTGCATTTTAGGTGTACCATAATTGCAAAAAAATATCTCTATGCCCCTCCTAGCACATGTATTCTGAATTTGCATTAAGATAGCATTTAATAAGTACTGTTGCGACTTCCCCGAATCTTTTATTACATTTTATTGTATTTTATCCATATTCATGGCACCCATCAGACACAATATGAACGATTAACTACCGCTGGGTGTCGAAATTAAGCTCTGAGAGGATCGTGGTGTGTGAATTTTTTAGATTATGCACTTGCGATGGCCTCATGGAAATATAAAACTTTACCTCCACTTCTGGTGTATTTAGCGAGTACCAGTATTGCAAAGGAAATATCTCTATGCCCCTCCTAGCAATTGTATGCTGAATTTGCATTAAGATAGAATTTAATAAGAACTGTTGCGACTTTCCCGGATCTTTTATTACATTTAATTATATTTTATCCATATTCATGGCACCCATCAGACACAATATGAACGATTAACTGCAGCTGGGTGTCGAAATAACGCTCTGAGATGATCGTTGTGTGTATTTTTGAGATTATGCACTTGCGATGTCAAAATGGAAATATAAAGCTTTACCTGCACTTCTGGTGCATTTTAGGTGTACCATAATTGCAAAAGAAATATCTCTATGCCCCTCCTAGCACATGTATTCTGAATTTGCATTAAGATAGCATTTAATAAGTACTGTTGCGACTTCCCCGAATATTTTATTACATTCTATTATATTTTATCCATATTCATGGCACCCATCAGACACAATATGAACGATTAACTACCGCTGGGTGTCGAAATTAAGCTCTGAGAGGATCGTGGTGTGTGAATTTTTTATATTATGCACTTGCGATGGCCACATGGAAATATAAAGCTTTACCTGCACCTCTGGTGTATTTAGCGAGTACCAGAATTGCAAAGGAAATATCTCTATGCCCCTCCTAGCAATTGTATGCTGAATTTGCATTAAGATAGAATTTAATAAGAACTGTTACGACTTCCCCGGATCTTTTATTACATTTGATTATATTTTATCCATATTCATGGCACCCATCAGACACAATATGAACGATTAACTGCAGCTGGGTGTCGAAATAACGCTCTGAGATGATCGTTGTGTGTATTTTTGAGATTATGCACTTGCGATGTCAAAATGGAAATATAAAGCTTTACCTGCACTTCTGGTGCATTTTAGGTGTACCATAATTGCAAAAGAAATATCTCTATGCCCCTCCTAGCACATGTATTCTGAATTTGCATTAAGATAGCATTTAATAAGTACTGTTGCGACTTCCCCGAATATTTTATTACATTCTATTATATTTTATCCATATTCATGGCACCCATCAGACACAATATGAACGATTAACTACCGCTGGGTGTCGAAATTAAGCTCTGAGAGGATCGTGGTGTGTGAATTTTTTATATTATGCACTTGCGATGGCCACATGGAAATATAAAGCTTTACCTGCACCTCTGGTGTATTTAGCGAGTACCAGAATTGCAAAGGAAATATCTCTATGCCCCTCCTAGCAATTGTATGCTGAATTTGCATTAAGATAGAATTTAATAAGAACTGTTACGACTTCCCCGGATCTTTTATTACATTTAATTATATTTTATCCATATTCATGGCACCCATCAGACACAATATGAACGATTAACTACAGCTGGGTGTCGAAATAACGCTCTGAGATGATCGTTGTGTGTATTTTTGAGATTATGCACTTGCGATGTCAAAATGGAAATATAAAGCTTTACCTGCAATTCTGGTGCATTTTAGGTATACCATAATTGCAAAAGAAATATCTCTATGCCCCTCCTAGCACATGTATTCTGAATTTGCATTAAGATAGCATTTAATAAGTACTGTTGCGACTTCCCCGAATATTTTATTACATTCTATTATATTTTATCCATATTCATGGCACCCATCAGACACAGTATGAACGATTAACTACCGCTGGGTGTCGAAATTAAGCTCTGAGAGGATCGTGGTGTGTGAATTTTTTAGATTATGCACTTGCGATGGCCACATGGAAATATAAAGCTTTACCTGCACTTCTGGTGTATTTAGCGAGTACCAGAATTGCAAAGGAAATATCTCTATGCCCCTCCTAGCAATTGTATGCTGAATTTGCATTAAGATAGAATTTAATAAGAACTGTTACGACTTCCCCGGATCTTTTATTACATTTAATTATATTTTATCCATATTCATGGCACCCATCAGACACAATATGAACGATTAACTACAGCTGGGTGTCGAAATAACGCTCTGAGATGATCGTTGTGTGTATTTTTGAGATTATGCACTTGCGATGTCAAAATGGAAATATAAAGCTTTACCTGCAATTCTGGTGCATTTTAGGTGTACCATAATTGCAAAAAAAATATCTCTATGCCCCTCCTAGCACATGTATTCTGAATTTGCATTAAGATAGCATTTAATAGGTACTGTTGCGACTTCCCCGAATCTTTTATTACATTTTATTGTATTTTATCCATATTCATGGCACCCATCAGACACAATATGAACGATTAACTACCGCTGGGTGTCGAAATTAAGCTCTGAGAGGATCGTGGTGTGTGAATTTTTTAGATTATGCACTTGCGATGGCCACATGGAAATATAAAGCTTTACCTGCACTTCTGGTGTATTTAGCGAGTACCAGAATTGCAAAGGAAATATCTCTATGCCCCTCCTAGCAATTGTATGCTGAATTTGCATTAAGATAGAATTTAATAAGAACTGTTACGACTTCCCCGGATCTTTTATTACATTTAATTATATTTTATCCATATTCATGGCACCCATCAGACACAATATGAACGATTAACTACAGCTGGGTGTCGAAATAACGCTCTGAGATGATCGTTGTGTGTATTTTTGAGATTATGCACTTGCGATGTCAAAATGGAAATATAAAGCTTTACCTGCACTTCTGGTGCATTTTAGGTGTACCATAATTGCAAAAGAAATATCTCTATGCTCCTCCTAGCACATGTATTCTGAATTTGCATTAAGATAGCATTTAATAAGTACTGTTGCGACTTCCCCGAATATTTTATTACATTCTATTATATTTTATCCATATTCATGGCACCCATCAGACACAATATGAACGATTAACTACCGCTGGGTGTCGAAATTAAGCTCTGAGAAGATCGTGGTGTGTGAATTTTTTAGATTATGCACTTGCGATGGCCACATGGAAATATAAAGCTTTACCTGCACTTCTGGTGTATTTAGCGAGTACCAGAATTGCAAAGGAAATATCTCTATGTCCCTCCTAGCAGTTGTATGCTCAATTTGCATTAAGATAGAATTTAATAAGAACTGTTACGACTTCCCTGGATCTTTTATTACATTTAATTATATTTTATCCATATTCATGGCACCCATCAGACACAATATGAACGATTAACTACAGCTGGGTGTCGAAATAACGCTCTGAGATGATCGTTGTGTGTATTTTTGAGATTATGCACTTGCGATGTCAAAATGGAAATATAAAGCTTTACCTGCAATTCTGGTGCATTTTAGGTATACCATAATTGCAAAAGAAATATCTCTATGCCCCTCCTAGCACATGTATTCTGAATTTGCATTAAGATAGCATTTAATAAGTACTGTTGCGACTTCCCCGAATATTTTATTACATTCTATTATATTTTATCCATATTCATGGCACCCATCAGACACAGTATGAACGATTAACTACCGCTGGGTGTCGAAATTAAGCTCTGAGAGGATCGTGGTGTGTGAATTTTTTAGATTATGCACTTGCGATGGCCACATGGAAATATAAAGCTTTACCTGCACTTCTGGTGTATTTAGCGAGTACCAGAATTGCAAAGGAAATATCTCTATGCCCCTCCTAGCAATTGTATGCTGAATTTGCATTAAGATAGAATTTAATAAGAACTGTTGCGACTTTCCCGGATCTTTTATTACATTTAATTATATTTTATCCATATTCATGGCACCCATCAGACACAATATGAACGATTAACTGCAGCTGGGTGTCGAAATAACGCTCTGAGATGATCGTTGTGTGTATTTTTGAGATTATGCACTTGCGATGTCAAAATGGAAATATAAAGCTTTACCTGCAATTCTGGTGCATTTTAGGTGTACCATAATTGCAAAAGAAATATCGCTATGCCCCTCCTAGCACATGTATTCTGAATTTGCATTAAGATAGCATTTAATAAGTACTGTTGCGACTTCCCCGAATATTTTATTACATTCTATTATATTTTATCCATATTCATGGCACCCATCAGACACAATATGAACGATTAACTACCGCTGGGTGTCGAAATTAAGCTCTGAGAGGATCGTGGTGTGTGAATTTTTTATATTATGCACTTGCGATGGCCACATGGAAATATAAAGCTTTACCTGCACCTCTGGTGTATTTAGCGAGTACCAGAATTGCAAAGGAAATATCTCTATGCCCCTCCTAGCAATTGTATGCTGAATTTGCATTAAGATAGAATTTAATAAGAACTGTTACGACTTCCCCGGATCTTTTATTACATTTAATTATATTTTATCCATATTCATGGCACCCATCAGACACAATATGAACGATTAACTACAGCTGGGTGTCGAAATAACGCTCTGAGATGATCGTTGTGTGTATTTTTGAGATTATGCACTTGCGATGTCAAAATGGAAATATAAAGCTTTACCTGCAATTCTGGTGCATTTTAGGTATACCATAATTGCAAAAGAAATATCTCTATGCCCCTCCTAGCACATGTATTCTGAATTTGCATTAAGATAGCATTTAATAAGTACTGTTGCGACTTCCCCGAATATTTTATTACATTCTATTATATTTTATCCATATTCATGGCACCCATCAGACACAGTATGAACGATTAACTACCGCTGGGTGTCGAAATTAAGCTCTGAGAGGATCGTGGTGTGTGAATTTTTTAGATTATGCACTTGCGATGGCCACATGGAAATATAAAGCTTTACCTGCACTTCTGGTGTATTTAGCGAGTACCAGAATTGCAAAGGAAATATCTCTATGCCCCTCCTAGCAATTGTATGCTGAATTTGCATTAAGATAGAATTTAATAAGAACTGTTGCGACTTTCCCGGATCTTTTATTACATTTAATTATATTTTATCCATATTCATGGCACCCATCAGACACAATATGAACGATTAACTGCAGCTGGGTGTCGAAATAACGCTCTGAGATGATCGTTGTGTGTATTTTTGAGATTATGCACTTGCGATGTCAAAATGGAAATATAAAGCTTTACCTGCAATTCTGGTGCATTTTAGGTGTACCATAATTGCAAAAAAATATCTCTATGCCCCTCCTAGCACATGTATTCTGAATTTGCATTAAGATAGCATTTAATAAGTACTGTTGCGACTTCCCCGAATCTTTTATTACATTTTATTGTATTTTATCCATATTCATGGCACCCATCAGACACAATATGAACGATTAACTACCGCTGGGTGTCGAAATTAAGCTCTGAGAGGATCGTGGTGTGTGAATTTTTTAGATTATGCACTTGCGATGGCCTCATGGAAATATAAAACTTTACCTCCACTTCTGGTGTATTTAGCGAGTACCAGAATTGCAAAGGAAATATCTCTATGCCCCTCCTAGCAATTGTATGCTGAATTTGCATTAAGATAGAATTTAATAAGAACTGTTGCGACTTTCCCGGATCTTTTATTACATTTAATTATATTTTATCCATATTCATGGCACCCATCAGACACAATATGAACGATTAACTGCAGCTGGGTGTCGAAATAACGCTCTGAGATGATCGTTGTGTGTATTTTTGAGATTATGCACTTGCGATGTCAAAATGGAAATATAAAGCTTTACCTGCACTTCTGGTGCATTTTAGGTGTACCATAATTGCAAAAGAAATATCTCTAAGCCCCTCCTAGCACATGTATTCTGAATTTGCATTAAGATAGCATTTAATAAGTACTGTTGCGACTTCCCCGAATATTTTATTACATTCTATTATATTTTATCCATATTCATGGCACCCATCAGACACAATATGAACGATTAACTACCGCTGGGTGTCGAAATTAAGCTCTGAGAGGATCGTGGTGTGTGAATTTTTTATATTATGCACTTGCGATGGCCACATGGAAATATAAAGCTTTACCTGCACCTCTGGTGTATTTAGCGAGTACCAGAATTGCAAAGGAAATATCTCTATGCCCCTCCTAGCAATTGTATGCTGAATTTGCATTAAGATAGAATTTAATAAGAATTGTTACGACTTCCCCGGATCTTTTATTACATTTAATTATATTTTATCCATATTCATGGCACCCATCAGACACAATATGAACGATTAACTACCGCTGGGTGTCGAAATTAAGCTCTGAGAGGATCGTGGTGTGTGAATTTTTTAGATTATGCACTTGCGATGGCCACATGGAAATATAAAGCTTTACCTGCACTTCTGGTGTATTTAGCGAGTACCAGAATTGCAAAGGAAATATCTCTATGCCCCTCTTAGCAATTGTATGCTGAATTTGCATTAAGATAGAATTTAATAAGAACTGTTACGACTTCCCCGGATCTTTTATTACATTTAATAATATTTTATCCATATTCATGGCACCCATCAGACACAATATGAACGATTAACTACAGCTGGGTGTCGAAATAACGCTCTGAGATGATCGTTGTGTGTATTTTTGAGATTATGCACTTGCGATGTCAAAATGGAAATATAAAGCTTTACCTGCACTTCTGGTGCATTTTAGGTGTACCATAATTGCAAAAGAAATATCTCTATGCTCCTCCTAGCACATGTATTCTGAATTTGCATTAAGATAGCATTTAATAAGTACTGTTGCGACTTCCCCGAATATTTTATTACATTCTATTATATTTTATCCATATTCATGGCACCCATCAGACACAATATGAACGATTAACTACCGCTGGGTGTCGAAATTAAGCTCTGAGAAGATCGTGGTGTGTGAATTTTTTAGATTATGCACTTGCGATGGCCACATGGAAATATAAAGCTTTACCTGCACTTCTGGTGTATTTAGCGAGTACCAGAATTGCAAAGGAAATATCTCTATGCCCCTCCTAGCAGTTGTATGCTCAATTTGCATTAAGATAGAATTTAATAAGAACTGTTACGACTTCCCTGGATCTTTTATTACATTTAATTATATTTTATCCATATTCATGGCACCCATCAGACACAATATGAACGATTAACTACCGCTGGGTGTCGAAATTAAGCTCTGAGAGGATCGTGGTGTGTGAATTTTTTAGATTATGCACTTGCGATGGCCACATGGAAATATAAAGCTTTACCTGCACTTCTGGTGTATTTAGCGAGTACCAGAATTGCAAAGGAAATATCTCTATGCCCCTCCTAGCAGTTGTATGCTGAATTTGCATTAAGATAGAATTTAATAAGAACTGTTACGACTTCCCTGGATCTTTTATTACATTTAATTATATTTTATCCATATTCATGGCACCCATCAGACACAATATGAACGATTAACTACAGCTGGGTGTCGAAATAACGCTCTGAGATGATCGTTGTGTGTATTTTTGAGATTATGCACTTGCGATGTCAAAATGGAAATATAAAGCTTTACCTGCAATTCTGGTGCATTTTAGGTGTACCATAATTGCAAAAGAAATATCTCTATGCCCCTCCTAGCACATGTATTCTGAATTTGCATTAAGATAGCATTTAATAAGTACTGTTGCGACTTCCCCGAATATTTTATTACATTCTATTATATTTTATCCATATTCATGGCACCCATCAGACACAATATGAACGATTAACTACCGCTGGGTGTCGAAATTAAGCTCTGAGAGGATCGTGGTGTGTGAATTTTTTAGATTATGCACTTGCGATGGCCACATGGAAATATAAAGCTTTACCTGCACTTCTGGTGTATTTAGCGAGTACCAGAATTGCAAAGAAAATATCTCTATGCCCCTCCTAGCAGTTGTATGCTGAATTTGCATTAAGATAGAATTTAATAAGAACTGTTACGACTTCCCTGGATCTTTTATTACATTTAATTATATTTTATCCATATTCATGGCACCCATCAGACACAATATGAACGATTAACTACAGCTGGGTGTCGAAATAACGCTCTGAGATGATCGTTGTGTGTATTTTTGAGATTATGCACTTGCGATGTCAAAATGGAAATATAAAGCTTTACCTGCAATTCTGGTGCATTTTAGGTGTACCATAATTGCAAAAGAAATATCTATATGCCCCTCCTAGCACATGTATTCTGAATTTGCATTAAGATAGCATTTAATAAGTACTGTTGCGACTTCCCCGAATATTTTATTACATTCTATTATATTTTATCCATATTCATGGCACCCATCAGACACAATATGAACGATTAACTACCGCTGGGTGTCGAAATTAAGCTCTGAGAGGATCGTGGTGTGTGAATTTTTTAGATTATGCACTTGCGATGGCCACATGGAAATATAAAGCTTTACCTGCACTTCTGGTGTATTTAGCGAGTACCAGAATTGCAAAGGAAATATCTCTATGCCCCTCCTAGCAGTTGTATGCTGAATTTGCATTAAGATAGAATTTAATAAGAACTGTTACGACTTCCCTGGATCTTTTATTACATTTAATTATATTTTATCCATATTCATGGCACCCATCAGACACAATATGAACGATTAACTACAGCTGGGTGTCGAAATAACGCTCTGAGATGATCGTTGTGTGTATTTTTGAGATTATGCACTTGCGATGTCAAAATGGAAATATAAAGCTTTACCTGCAATTCTGGTGCATTTTAGGTGTACCATAATTGCAAAAGAAATATCTCTATGCCCCTCCTAGCACATGTATTCTGAATTTGCATTAAGATAGCATTTAATAAGTACTGTTGCGACTTCCCCGAATATTTTATTACATTCTATTATATTTTATCCATATTCATCGCACCCATCAGACACAATATAAACGATTAACTACCGCTGGGTGTCGAAATTAAGCTCTGAGAGGATCGTGGTGTGTGAATTTTTTAGATTATGCACTTGCGATGGCCACATGGAAATATAAAGCTTTACCTGCACTTCTGGTGTATTTAGCGAGTACCAGAATTGCAAAGGAAATATCTCTATGCCCTTCCTAGCAATTGTATGCTGAATTTGCATTAAGATAGAATTTAATAAGAACTGTTACGACTTCCCCGGATCTTTTATTACATTTAATTATATTTTATCCATATTCATGGCACCCATCAGACACAATATGAACGATTACCTACAGCTGGGTGTCGAAATAACGCTCTGAGATGATCGTTGTGTGTATTTTTGAGATTATGCACTTGCGATGTCAAAATGGAAATATAAAGCTTTACCTGCACTTCTGGTGCATTTTAGGTGTACCATAATTGCAAAAGAAATATCTCTATGCCCCTCCTAGCACATGTATTCTGAATTTGCATTAAGATAGCATTTAATAAGTACTGTTGCGACTTCCCCGAATATTTTATTACATTCTATTATATTTTATCCATATTCATGGCACCCATCAGACACAATATGAACGATTAACTACCGCTGGGTGTCGAAATTAAGCTCTGAGAGGATCGTGGTGTGTGAATTTTTTAGATTATACACTTGCGATGGCCACATGGAAATATAAAGCTTTACCTGCACTTCTGGTGTATTTAGCGAGTACCAGAATTGCAAAGGAAATATCTCTATGCCCCTCCTAGCAATTGTATGCTGAATTTGCATTAAGATAGAATTTAATAAGAACTGTTACGACTTCCCCGGATCTTTTATTACATTTAATTATATTTTATCCATATTCATGGCACCCATCAGACACAATATGAACGATTAACTACAGCTGGGTGTCGAAATAACGCTCTGAGATGATCGTTGTGTGTATTTTTGAGATTATGCACTTGCGATGTCAAAATGGAAATATAAAGCTTTACCTGCAATTCTGGTGCATTTTAGGTGTACCATAATTGCAAAAGAAATATCTCTATGCCCCTCCTAGCACATGTATTCTGAATTTGCATTAAGATAGCATTTAATAAGTACTGTTGCGACTTCCCCGAATCTTTTATTACATTTTATTGTATTTTATCCATATTCATGGCACCCATCAGACACAATATGAACGATTAACTACCGCTGGGTGTCGAAATTAAGCTCTGAGAGGATCGTGGTGTGTGAATTTTTTAGATTATGCACTTGCGATGGCCACATGGAAATATAAAGCTTTACCTGCACCTCTGGTGTAATTAGCGAGTACCAGAATTGCAAAGGAAATATCTCTATGCCCCTCCTAGCAATTGTATGCTGAATTTGCATTAAGATAGAATTTAATAACTACTGTTACGACTTCCCCGGATCTTTTATTACATTTAATTATATTTTATCCATATTCATGGCACCCATCAGACACAATATGAACGATTAACTACAGCTGGGTGTCGAAATAACGCTCTGAGATGATCGTTGTGTGTATTTTTGAGATTATGCACTTGCGATGTCAAAATGGAAATATAAAGCTTTACCTGCAATTCTGGTTCATTTTAGGTGTACCATAATTGCAAAAGAAATATCTCTATGCCCCTCCTAGCACATGTATTCTGAATTTGCATTAAGATAGCATTTAATAAGTACTGTTGCGACTTCCCCGAATATTTTATTACATTCTATTATATTTTATCCATATTCATGGCACCCATCAGACACAATATGAACGATTAACTACCGCTGGGTGTCGAAATTAAGCTCTGAGAGGATCGTGGTGTGTGAATTTTTTAGATTATGCACTTGCGATGGCCACATGGAAATATAAAGCTTTACCTGCAGTTCTGGTGTATTTAGCGAGTACCAGAATTGCAAAGGAAATATCTCTATGCCCCTCCTAGCAATTGTATGCTGAATTTAAATTAAGATAGAATTTAATAAGAACTGTTACGACTTCCCCGGATCTTTTATTACATTTAATTATATTTTATCCATATTCATGGCACCCATCAGACACAATATGAACGATTAACTACAGCTGGGTGTCGAAATAACGCTCTGAGATGATCGTTGTGTGTATTTTTGAGATTATGCACTTGCGATGTCAAAATGGAAATACAAAGCTTTACCTGCACTTCTGGTGCATTTTAGGTGTACCATAATTGCAAAAGAAATATCTCTATGCCCCTCCTAGCACTATTCTGAATTTGCATTAAGATAGCATTTAATAAGTACTGTTGCGACTTCCCCGAATATTTTATTACATTCTATTATATTTTATCCATATTCATGGCACCCATCAGACACAATATGAACGATTAACTACCGCTGGGTGTCGAAATTAAGCTCTGAGAGGATCGTGGTGTGTGAATTTTTTAGATTATACACTTGCGATGGTCACATGGAAATATAAAGCTTTACCTGCACTTCTGGTGTATTTAGCGAGTACCAGAATTGCAAAGGAAATATCTCTATGGCCCTCCTCGCAATTGTATGCTGAATTTAAATTAAGATAGAATTTAATAAGAACTGTTACGACTTCCCCGGATCTTTTATTACATTTAATTATATTTTATCCATATTCATGGCACCCATCAGACACAATATGAACGATTAACTACAGCTGGGTGTCGAAATAACGCTCTGAGATGATCGTTGTGTGTATTTTTGAGATTATGCACTTGCGATGTCAAAATGGAAATACAAAGCTTTACCTGCACTTCTGGTGCATTTTAGGTGTACCATAATTGCAAAAGAAATATCTCTATGCCCCTCCTAGCACTATTCTGAATTTGCATTAAGATAGCATTTAATAAGTACTGTTGCGACTTCCCCGAATATTTTATTACATTCTATTATATTTTATCCATATTCATGGCACCCATCAGACACAATATGAACGATTAACTACCGCTGGGTGTCGAAATTAAGCTCTGAGAGGATCGTGGTGTGTGAATTTTTTAGATTATACACTTGCGATGGCCACATGGAAATATAAAGCTTTACCTGCACTTCTGGTGTATTTAGCGAGTACCAGAATTGCAAAGGAAATATCTCTATGCCCCTCCTAGCAATTGTATGCTGAATTTGCATTAAGATAGAATTTAATAAGAACTGTTACGACTTCCCTGGATCTTTTATTACATTTAATTATATTTTATCCATATTCATGGCACCCATCAGACACAATATGAACGATTAACTACAGCTTGGTGTCGAAATAACGCTCTGATATGATCGTTGTGTGTATTTTTGAGATTATGCACTTGCGATGTCAAAATGGAAATATAAAGCTTTACCTGCAATTCTGGTGCATTTTAGGTGTACCATAATTGCAAAAGAAATATCTCTATGCCCCTCCTAGCACATGTATTCTGAATTTGCATTAAGATAGCATTTAATAAGTACTGTTGCGACTTCCCCGAATATTTTATTACATTCTATTATATTTTATCCATATTCATGGCACCCATCAGACACAATATAAACGATTAACTACCGCTGGGTGTCGAAATTAAGCTCTGAGATGATCGTTGTGTGTATTTTTGAGATTATGCACTTGCGATGTCAAAATGGAAATATAAAGCTTTACCTGCAATTCTGGTGCATTTTAGGTGTACCATAATTGCAAAAGAAATATCTCTATGCCCCTCCTAGCACATGTATTCTGAATTTGCATTAAGATAGCATTTAATAAGTACTGTTGCGACTTCCCCGAATCTTTTATTACATTTTATTGTATTTTATCCATATTCATGGCACCCATCAGACACAATATGAACGATTAACTACCGCTGGGTGTCGAAATTAAGCTCTGAGAGGATCGTGGTGTGTGAATTTTTTAGATTATGCACTTGCGATGGCCACATGGAAATATAAAGCTTTACCTGCACCTCTGGTGTAATTAGCGAGTACCAGAATTGCAAAGGAAATATCTCTATGCCCCTCCTAGCAATTGTATGCTGAATTTGCATTAAGATAGAATTTAATAACTACTGTTACGACTTCCCCGGATCTTTTATTACATTTAATTATATTTTATCCATATTCATGGCACCCATCAGACACAATATGAACGATTAACTACAGCTGGGTGTCGAAATAACGCTCTGAGATGATCGTTGTGTGTATTTTTGAGATTATGCACTTGCGATGTCAAAATGGAAATATAAAGCTTTACCTGCAATTCTGGTTCATTTTAGGTGTACCATAATTGCAAAAGAAATATCTCTATGCCCCTCCTAGCACATGTATTCTGAATTTGCATTAAGATAGCATTTAATAAGTACTGTTGCGACTTCCCCGAATATTTTATTACATTCTATTATATTTTATCCATATTCATGGCACCCATCAGACACAATATGAACGATTAACTACCGCTGGGTGTCGAAATTAAGCTCTGAGAGGATCGTGGTGTGTGAATTTTTTAGATTATGCACTTGCGATGGCCACATGGAAATATAAAGCTTTACCTGCAGTTCTGGTGTATTTAGCGAGTACCAGAATTGCAAAGGAAATATCTCTATGCCCCTCCTAGCAATTGTATGCTGAATTTAAATTAAGATAGAATTTAATAAGAACTGTTACGACTTCCCCGGATCTTTTATTACATTTAATTATATTTTATCCATATTCATGGCACCCATCAGACACAATATGAACGATTAACTACAGCTGGGTGTCGAAATAACGCTCTGAGATGATCGTTGTGTGTATTTTTGAGATTATGCACTTGCGATGTCAAAATGGAAATACAAAGCTTTACCTGCACTTCTGGTGCATTTTAGGTGTACCATAATTGCAAAAGAAATATCTCTATGCCCCTCCTAGCACTATTCTGAATTTGCATTAAGATAGCATTTAATAAGTACTGTTGCGACTTCCCCGAATATTTTATTACATTCTATTATATTTTATCCATATTCATGGCACCCATCAGACACAATATGAACGATTAACTACCGCTGGGTGTCGAAATTAAGCTCTGAGAGGATCGTGGTGTGTGAATTTTTTAGATTATACACTTGCGATGGTCACATGGAAATATAAAGCTTTACCTGCACTTCTGGTGTATTTAGCGAGTACCAGAATTGCAAAGGAAATATCTCTATGGCCCTCCTCGCAATTGTATGCTGAATTTAAATTAAGATAGAATTTAATAAGAACTGTTACGACTTCCCCGGATCTTTTATTACATTTAATTATATTTTATCCATATTCATGGCACCCATCAGACACAATATGAACGATTAACTACAGCTGGGTGTCGAAATAACGCTCTGAGATGATCGTTGTGTGTATTTTTGAGATTATGCACTTGCGATGTCAAAATGGAAATACAAAGCTTTACCTGCACTTCTGGTGCATTTTAGGTGTACCATAATTGCAAAAGAAATATCTCTATGCCCCTCCTAGCACTATTCTGAATTTGCATTAAGATAGCATTTAATAAGTACTGTTGCGACTTCCCCGAATATTTTATTACATTCTATTATATTTTATCCATATTCATGGCACCCATCAGACACAATATGAACGATTAACTACCGCTGGGTGTCGAAATTAAGCTCTGAGAGGATCGTGGTGTGTGAATTTTTTAGATTATACACTTGCGATGGCCACATGGAAATATAAAGCTTTACCTGCACTTCTGGTGTATTTAGCGAGTACCAGAATTGCAAAGGAAATATCTCTATGCCCCTCCTAGCAATTGTATGCTGAATTTGCATTAAGATAGAATTTAATAAGAACTGTTACGACTTCCCTGGATCTTTTATTACATTTAATTATATTTTATCCATATTCATGGCACCCATCAGACACAATATGAACGATTAACTACAGCTTGGTGTCGAAATAACGCTCTGATATGATCGTTGTGTGTATTTTTGAGATTATGCACTTGCGATGTCAAAATGGAAATATAAAGCTTTACCTGCAATTCTGGTGCATTTTAGGTGTACCATAATTGCAAAAGAAATATCTCTATGCCCCTCCTAGCACATGTATTCTGAATTTGCATTAAGATAGCATTTAATAAGTACTGTTGCGACTTCCCCGAATATTTTATTACATTCTATTATATTTTATCCATATTCATGGCACCCATCAGACACAATATAAACGATTAACTACCGCTGGGTGTCGAAATTAAGCTCTGAGAGGATCGTGGTGTGTGAATTTTTTAGATTATGCACTTGCGATGGCCACATGGAAATATAAAGCTTTACCTGCACTTCTGGTGTATTTAGCGAGTACCAGAATTGCAAAGGAAATATCTCTATGCCCTTCCTAGCAATTGTATGCTGAATTTGCATTAAGATAGAATTTAATAAGAACTGTTACGACTTCCCCGGATCTTTTATTACATTTAATTATATTTTATCCATATTCATGGCACCCATCAGACACAATATGAACGATTACCTACAGCTGGGTGTCGAAATAACGCTCTGAGATGATCGTTGTGTGTATTTTTGAGATTATGCACTTGCGATGTCAAAATGGAAATATAAAGCTTTACCTGCACTTCTGGTGCATTTTAGGTGTACCATAATTGCAAAAGAAATATCTCTATGCCCCTCCTAGCACATGTATTCTGAATTTGCATTAAGATAGCATTTAATAAGTACTGTTGCGACTTCCCCGAATATTTTATTACATTCTATTATATTTTATCCATATTCATGGCACCCATCAGACACAATATGAACGATTAACTACCGCTGGGTGTCGAAATTAAGCTCTGAGAGGATCGTGGTGTGTGAATTTTTTAGATTATACACTTGCGATGGCCACATGGAAATATAAAGCTTTACCTGCACTTCTGGTGTATTTAGCGAGTACCAGAATTGCAAAGGAAATATCTCTATGCCCTCCTAGCAATTGTATGCTGAATTTGCATTAAGATAGAATTTAATAAGAACTGTTACGACTTCCCCGGAATTTTTATTACATTTAATTATATTTTATCCATATTCATGGCACCCATCAGACACAATATGAACGATTAACTACAGCTGGGTGTCGAAATAACGCTCTGAGATGATCGTTGTGTGTATTTTTGAGATTATGCACTTGCGATGTCAAAATGGAAATATAAAGCTTTACCTGCAATTCTGGTGCATTTTAGGTGTACCATAATTGCAAAAGAAATATCTCTATGCCCCTCCTAGCACATGTATTCTGAATTTGCATTAAGATAGCATTTAATAAGTACTGTTGCGACTTCCCCGAATCTTTTATTACATTTTATTGTATTTTATCCATATTCATGGCACCCATCAGACACAATATGAACGATTAACTACCGCTGGGTGTCGAAATTAAGCTCTGAGAGGATCGTGGTGTGTGAATTTTTTAGATTATGCACTTGCGATGGCCACATGGAAATATAAAGCTTTACCTGCACCTCTGGTGTAATTAGCGAGTACCAGAATTGCAAAGGAAATATCTCTATGCCCCTCCTAGCAATTGTATGCTGAATTTGCATTAAGATAGAATTTAATAACTACTGTTACGACTTCCCCGGATCTTTTATTACATTTAATTATATTTTATCCATATTCATGGCACCCATCAGACACAATATGAACGATTAACTACAGCTGGGTGTCGAAATAACGCTCTGAGATGATCGTTGTGTGTATTTTTGAGATTATGCACTTGCGATGTCAAAATGGAAATATAAAGCTTTACCTGCAATTCTGGTTCATTTTAGGTGTACCATAATTGCAAAAGAAATATCTCTATGCCCCTCCTAGCACATGTATTCTGAATTTGCATTAAGATAGCATTTAATAAGTACTGTTGCGACTTCCCCGAATATTTTATTACATTCTATTATATTTTATCCATATTCATGGCACCCATCAGACACAATATGAACGATTAACTACCGCTGGGTGTCGAAATTAAGCTCTGAGAGGATCGTGGTGTGTGAATTTTTTAGATTATGCACTTGCGATGGCCACATGGAAATATAAAGCTTTACCTGCAGTTCTGGTGTATTTAGCGAGTACCAGAATTGCAAAGGAAATATCTCTATGCCCCTCCTAGCAATTGTATGCTGAATTTAAATTAAGATAGAATTTAATAAGAACTGTTACGACTTCCCCGGATCTTTTATTACATTTAATTATATTTTATCCATATTCATGGCACCCATCAGACACAATATGAACGATTAACTACAGCTGGGTGTCGAAATAACGCTCTGAGATGATCGTTGTGTGTATTTTTGAGATTATGCACTTGCGATGTCAAAATGGAAATACAAAGCTTTACCTGCACTTCTGGTGCATTTTAGGTGTACCATAATTGCAAAAGAAATATCTCTATGCCCCTCCTAGCACTATTCTGAATTTGCATTAAGATAGCATTTAATAAGTACTGTTGCGACTTCCCCGAATATTTTATTACATTCTATTATATTTTATCCATATTCATGGCACCCATCAGACACAATATGAACGATTAACTACCGCTGGGTGTCGAAATTAAGCTCTGAGAGGATCGTGGTGTGTGAATTTTTTAGATTATACACTTGCGATGGCCACATGGAAATATAAAGCTTTACCTGCACTTCTGGTGTATTTAGCGAGTACCAGAATTGCAAAGGAAATATCTCTATGGCCCTCCTCGCAATTGTATGCTGAATTTAAATTAAGATAGAATTTAATAAGAACTGTTACGACTTCCCCGGATCTTCTATTACATTTAATTATATTTTATCCATATTCATGGCACCCATCAGACACAATATGAACGATTAACTACAGCTGGGTGTCGAAATAACGCTCTGAGATGATCGTTGTGTGTATTTTTGAGATTATGCACTTGCGATGTCAAAATGGAAATACAAAGCTTTACCTGCACTTCTGGTGCATTTTAGGTGTACCATAATTGCAAAAGAAATATCTCTATGCCCCTCCTAGCACTATTCTGAATTTGCATTAAGATAGCATTTAATAAGTACTGTTGCGACTTCCCCGAATATTTTATTACATTCTATTATATTTTATCCATATTCATGGCACCCATCAGACACAATATGAACGATTAACTACCGCTGGGTGTCGAAATTAAGCTCTGAGAGGATCGTGGTGTGTGAATTTTTTAGATTATACACTTGCGATGGCCACATGGAAATATAAAGCTTTACCTGCACTTCTGGTGTATTTAGCGAGTACCAGAATTGCAAAGGAAATATCTCTATGCCCCTCCTAGCAATTGTATGCTGAATTTGCATTAAGATAGAATTTAATAAGAACTGTTACGACTTCCCTGGATCTTTTATTACATTTAATTATATTTTATCCATATTCATGGCACCCATCAGACACAATATGAACGATTAACTACAGCTTGGTGTCGAAATAACGCTCTGATATGATCGTTGTGTGTATTTTTGAGATTATGCACTTGCGATGTCAAAATGGAAATATAAAGCTTTACCTGCAATTCTGGTGCATTTTAGGTGTACCATAATTGCAAAAGAAATATCTCTATGCCCCTCCTAGCACATGTATTCTGAATTTGCATTAAGATAGCATTTAATAAGTACTGTTGCGACTTCCCCGAATCTTTTATTACATTTTATTGTATTTTATCCATATTCATGGCACCCATCAGACACAATATGAACGATTAACTACCGCTGGGTGTCGAAATTAAGCTCTGAGAGGATCGTGGTGTGTGAATTTTTTAGATTATGCACTTGCGATGGCCTCATGGAAATATAAAGCTTTACCTGCACTTCTGGTGTATTTAGCGAGTACCAGAATTGCAAAGGAAATATCTTTATGCCCCTCCTAGCAATTGTATGCTGAATTTGCATTAAGATAGAATTTAATAAGAACTGTTACGACTTCCCCGGATCTTTTATTACATTTAATTATATTTTATCCGTATTCATGGCACCCATCAGACACAATATGAACGATTAACTACAGCTGGGTGTCGAAATAACGCTCTGAGATGATCGTTGTGTGTATTTTTGAGATTATGCACTTGCGATGTCAAAATGGAAATATAAAGCTTTACCTGCACTTCTGGTGCATTTTAGGTGTACCATAATTGCAAAAGAAATATCTCTATGCCCCTCCTAGCACATGTATTCTGAATTTGCATTAAGATAGCATTTAATAAGTACTGTTGCGACTTCCCCGAATATTTTATTACATTCTATTATATTTTATCCATATTCATGGCACCAATCAGACACAATATGAACGATTAACTACCGCTGGGTGTCGAAATTAAGCTCTGAGAGGATCGTGGTGTGTGAATTTTTTAGATTATACACTTGCGATGGCCACATGGAAATATAAAGCTTTACCTGCACTTCTGGTGTATTTAGCGAGTACCAGAATTGCAAAGGAAATATCTCTATGCCCCTCCTAGCAATTGTATGCTGAATTTGCATTAAGATAGAATTTAATAAGAACTGTTACGACTTCCCCGGATCTTTTATTACATTTAATTATATTTTATCCATATTCATGGCACCCATCAGACACAATATGAACGATTAACTACAGCTGGGTGTCGAAATAACGCTCTGAGATGATCGTTGTGTGTATTTTTGAGATTATGCACTTGCGATGTCAAAATGGAAATATAGAGCTTTACCTGCAATTCTGGTGCATTTTAGGTGTACCATAATTGCAAAAGAAATATCTCTATGCCCCTCCTAGCACATGTATTCTGAATTTGCATTAAGATAGCATTTAATAAGTACTGTTGCGACTTCCCCGAATCTTTTATTACATTTTATTGTATTTTATCCATATTCATGGCACCCATCAGACACAATATGAACGATTAACTACCGCTGGGTGTCGAAATTAAGCTCTGAGAGGATCGTGGTGTGTGAATTTTTTAGATTATGCACTTGCGATGGCCACATGGAAATATAAAGCTTTACCTGCACCTCTGGTGTAATTAGCGAGTACCAGAATTGCAAAGGAAATATCTCTATGCCCCTCCTAGCAATTGTATGCTGAATTTGCATTAAGATAGAATTTAATAACTACTGTTACGACTTCCCCGGATCTTTTATTACATTTAATTATATTTTATCCATATTCATGGCACCCATCAGACACAATATGAACGATTAACTACAGCTGGGTGTCGAAATAACGCTCTGAGATGATCGTTGTGTGTATTTTTGAGATTATGCACTTGCGATGTCAAAATGGAAATATAAAGCTTTACCTGCAATTCTGGTTCATTTTAGGTGTACCATAATTGCAAAAGAAATATCTCTATGCCCCTCCTAGCACATGTATTCTGAATTTGCATTAAGATAGCATTTAATAAGTACCGTTGCGACTTCCCCGAATATTTTATTACATTCTATTATATTTTATCCATATTCATGGCACCCATCAGACACAATATGAACGATTAACTACCGCTGGGTGTCGAAATTAAGCTCTGAGAGGATCGTGGTGTGTGAATTTTTTAGATTATGCACTTGCGATGGCCACATGGAAATATAAAGCTTTACCTGCAGTTCTGGTGTATTTAGCGAGTACCAGAATTGCAAAGGAAATATCTCTATGGCCCTCCTCGCAATTGTATGCTGAATTTAAATTAAGATAGAATTTAATAAGAACTGTTACGACTTCCCCGGATCTTTTATTACATTTAATTATATTTTATCCATATTCATGGCACCCATCAGACACAATATGAACGATTAACTACAGCTGGGTGTCGAAATAACGCTCTGAGATGATCGTTGTGTGTATTTTTGAGATTATGCACTTGCGATGTCAAAATGGAAATACAAAGCTTTACCTGCACTTCTGGTGCATTTTAGGTGTACCATAATTGCAAAAGAAATATCTCTATGCCCCTCCTAGCACTATTCTGAATTTGCATTAAGATAGCATTTAATAAGTACTGTTGCGACTTCCCCGAATATTTTATTACATTCTATTATATTTTATCCATATTCATGGCACCCATCAGACACAATATGAACGATTAACTACCGCTGGGTGTCGAAATTAAGCTCTGAGAGGATCGTGGTGTGTGAATTTTTTAGATTATACACTTGCGATGGCCACATGGAAATATAAAGCTTTACCTGCACTTCTGGTGTATTTAGCGAGTACCAGAATTGCAAAGGAAATATCTCTATGCCCCTCCTAGCAATTGTATGCTGAATTTGCATTAAGATAGAATTTAATAAGAACTGTTACGACTTCCCTGGATCTTTTATTACATTTAATTATATTTTATCCATATTCATGGCACCCATCAGACACAATATGAACGATTAACTACAGCTTGGTGTCGAAATAACGCTCTGATATGATCGTTGTGTGTATTTTTGAGATTATGCACTTGCGATGTCAAAATGGAAATATAAAGCTTTACCTGCAATTCTGGTGCATTTTAGGTGTACCATAATTGCAAAAGAAATATCTCTATGCCCCTCCTAGCACATGTATTCTGAATTTGCATTAAGATAGCATTTAATAAGTACTGTTGCGACTTCCCCGAATCTTTTATTACATTTTATTGTATTTTATCCATATTCATGGCACCCATCAGACACAATATGAACGATTAACTACCGCTGGGTGTCGAAATTAAGCTCTGAGAGGATCGTGGTGTGTGAATTTTTTAGATTATGCACTTGCGATGGCCTCATGGAAATATAAAGCTTTACCTGCACTTCTGGTGTATTTAGCGAGTACCAGAATTGCAAAGGAAATATCTTTATGCCCCTCCTAGCAATTGTATGCTGAATTTGCATTAAGATAGAATTTAATAAGAACTGTTACGACTTCCCCGGATCTTTTATTACATTTAATTATATTTTATCCGTATTCATGGCACCCATCAGACACAATATGAACGATTAACTACAGCTGGGTGTCGAAATAACGCTCTGAGATGATCGTTGTGTGTATTTTTGAGATTATGCACTTGCGATGTCAAAATGGAAATATAAAGCTTTACCTGCACTTCTGGTGCATTTTAGGTGTACCATAATTGCAAAAGAAATATCTCTATGCCCCTCCTAGCACATGTATTCTGAATTTGCATTAAGATAGCATTTAATAAGTACTGTTGCGACTTCCCCGAATATTTTATTACATTCTATTATATTTTATCTATATTCATGGCACCCATCAGACACAATATGAACGATTAACTACCGCTGGGTGTCGAAATTAAGCTCTGAGAGGATCGTGGTGTGTGAATTTTTTAGATTATGCACTTGCGATGGCCACATGGAAATATAAAGCTTTACCTGCACTTCTGGTGTATTTAGCGAGTACCAGAATTGCAACGGAAATATCTCTATGCCCCTCCTAGCAATTGTATGCTGAATTTGCATTAAGATAGAATCTAATAAGAACTGTTGCGACTTCCCCGGATATTTTATTACATTTAATTATATTTTATACATATTCATGGCACCCATCAGACACAATATGAACGATTAACTACAGCTGGGTGTCGAAATAACGCTCTGAGATGATCGTTGTGTGTATTTTTGAGATTATGCACTTGCGATGTCACCATGGAAATATAAAGCTTTACCTGCAATTCTGGTGCATTTTAGGTGAACCATGATTGCAAAAGAAATATCTCTATGCCCCTCCTAGCACATGTATTCTGAATTTCCATTAAGATAGCCTTTAATAAGTACTGTTGCGACTTCCACGGATATTTTACCACATTTTATTATATTTTATCCATATTCATGGCACCCATCAGACGCAATATGAACGATTAACTACGGCTGGGTGTCGCAATAACGCTCTGAGATGATCGTGGTGTGTGTATTTTTATATTATGCACTTGCGATGGCCACATGTAAATATAATGATTTACCTGCACTTCTGGTGTATTTTACGAGTACCAGAATGGCAAAGGAAATATCTCTATGCCCCTCCTAGCAATTGTATGCTGAATTTGCATTAAGATAGCATTTAATAAGTACTGTTGCGACTTCCCCGAATCTTTTATTACATTTTATTATATTTTATCCATATTCATGGCACCCATCAGACACAATATGAACGATTAACTACAGCTGGGTGTCGAAATAACGCTGTGAAATAATCGTTGTGTGTATTTTTGAGATTATGCACTTGCGATGTCAACATGGAATTATAAAGCTTTACCTGCACTTCTTGCGTTATTGACAAGTACCAGAATTGCAAACGCAATATCTCTATGCCCCTCCTAGCAATTGTATGCTGAATTTGCATTAAGATAGCATTTAATAAGTACTTTTGCGACTTCCCCGAATCTTTTATTACATTTTATTATATTTTATCCATATTCATGGCACCCATCTGACACAATATGAACGATTAACTACGGCTGGGTGTCGAAATAACGCTGTGAAATGATCGTTGTGTGTATTTTTGATATTAAGCACTTGCGATGTCAACATGGAAATATAAAGCTTTACCTGCACTTATGGTGTATTTTACGAGTACCAGAATTGCAAAGGAAACATCTCTATGCCCCTCCTAGCAATGGTGTTCAGGATTTGCATTAAGATAGCATTTAATAAGAACTGTTGCGACTTCCCCGGATCTTTTATTACATTTTATTATATTTTATCCATATTCATGGCACCCATCAGACACAATATGAACGATTAACTACAGCTGGGTGTCGAAATAACACTCTGTGATGATCGTAGTGTGTATTTTGGAGATTATGCACTTGCGATGGCCACATGGAAATATAAAGCTATACCTGCACTTCTTGCGTATTTGACGAGTTCCAGAATTGCAAAGGCAATATCTCTATACCCCTCCTAGCAATTGTATGCTGGTTTAGCATATAATAGCATCTAATAAGAACTGTTGCGACTTCCCCGGTTATTATACTACATTTTATTATATTTTATCCATATTCATGGCACCCATCAGACGCAATATGAACGATTAACTACGGCTGGGTGTCGCAATAACGCTCTGAGATGATCGTGGTGTGTGTATTTTTATATTATGCACTTGCGATGGCCACATGGAAATATAATGATTTACCTGCACTTCTGGTGTATTTTACGAGTACCAGAATGGCAAAGGAAATACCTCTATGCCTCTCCTAGCAATTATCCATATTTATGGCACCCATCAGACACAATATGAACGATTAACTACGGCTGGGTGTCGAAATAACGCTGTGAAATGATCGTTGTGTGTATTTTTGAGATTATGCACTTGCGATGTCAACATGGAAATATAAAGCTTTACCTGCACTTCTTGAGTTATTGACGAGTACCAGAATTGCAAAGGCAATATCTCTTTGCCCCTCCTACAAATTGTATGCTGAATTTGCATTAAGATAGCATTTAATAGGAACTGTTGCGACTTCCCCGCATCTTTTATTACATTTTATTATATTTTATCCATATTCATGGCAACCATCAGACACAATATGAACGATTAACTACAGCTGGGTGTCGAAATTAAGCTCTGAGATAATCGTGGTGTGTGTATTTTTTATATTATGCACTTGCGATGGCCACATGGATATATAACGCTTTACCTGCACTTCTTGAGTTATTGACGAGTACCAGAATTGCAAAGGCAATATCTCTTTGCCCCTCCTACAAATTGTATGCTGAATTTGCGTTAAGATAGCATTTAATAGGAACTGTTGCGACTTCCCCGGATCTTTTATTACATTTTATTATATTTTATCCATATTCATGGCACCCATCAGACACAATATGAACGATTAACTACAGCTGGGTGTCGAAATAACGCTCTGAGATGATCGTTGTGTGTATTTTTGAGATTATGCACTTGCGATGTCAAAATGGAAATATAAAGCTTTACCTGCAATTCTGGTGCATTTTAGGTGTACCATAATTGCAAAAGAAATATCTCTATGCCCCTCCTAGCACATGTATTCTGAATTTGCATTAAGATAGCATTTAATAAGTACTGTTGCGACTTCCCCGAATATTTTATTACATTCTATTATATTTTATCCATATTCATGGCACCCATCAGACACAATATGAACGATTAACTACCGCTGGGTGTCGAAATTAAGCTCTGAGAGGATCGTGGTGTGTGAATTTTTTAGATTATGCACTTGCGATGGCCACATGGAAATATAAAGCTTTACCTGCACTTCTGGTGTATTTAGCGAGTACCAGAATTGCAAAGGAAATATCTCTATGCCCCTCCTAGCAGTTGTATGCTGAATTTGCATTAAGATAGAATTTAATAAGAACTGTTACGACTTCCCTGGATCTTTTATTACATTTAATTATATTTTATCCATATTCATGGCACCCATCAGACACAATATGAACGATTAACTACAGCTGGGTGTCGAAATAACGCTCTGATATGATCGTTGTGTGTATTTTTGAGATTATGCACTTGCGATGTCAAAATGGAAATATAAAGCTTTACCTGCAATTCTGGTGCATTTTAGGTGTACCATAATTGCAAAAGAAATATCTCTATGCCCCTCCTAGCACATGTATTCTGAATTTGCATTTAGATAGCATTTAATAAGTACTGTTGCGACTTCCCCGAATATTTTATTACATTCTATTATATTTTATCCATATTCATGGCACCCATCAGACACAATATGAACGATTAACTACCGCTGGGTGTCGAAATTAAGCTCTGAGAGGATCGTGGTGTGTGAATTTTTTAGATTATGCACTTGCGATGGCCACATGGAAATATAAAGCCTTACCTGCACTTCTGGTGTATTTAGCGAGTACCAGAATTGCAAAGGAAATATCTATATGCCCTTCCTAGCAATTGTATGCTGAATTTGCATTAAGATAGAATTTAATAAGAACTGTTACGACTTCCCCGGATCTTTTATTACATTTAATTATATTTTATCCATATTCATGGCACCCATCAGACACAATATGAACGATTAACTACAGCTGGGTGTCGAAATAACGCTCTGAGATGATCGTTGTGTGTATTTTTGAGATTATGCACTTGCGATGTCAAAATGGAAATATAAAGCTTTACCTGCACTTCTGGTGCATTTTAGGTGTACCATAATTGCAAAAGAAATATCTCTATGCCCCTCCTAGCACATGTATTCTGAATTTGCATTAAGATAGCATTTAATAAGTACTGTTGCGACTTCCCCGAATATTTTATTACATTCTATTATATTTTATCCATATTCATGGCACCCATCAGACACAATATGAACGATTAACTACCGCTGGGTGTCGAAATTAAGCTCTGAGAGGATAGTGGTGTGTGAATTTTTTAGATTATACACTTGCGATGGCCACATGGAAATATAAAGCTTTACCTGCACTTCTGGTGTATTTAGCGAGTACCAGAATTGCAAAGGAAATATCTCTATGCCCCTTCTAGCAATTGTATGCTGAATTTGCATTAAGATAGAATTTAATAAGAACTGTTACGACTTCCCCGGATCATTTATTACATTTAATTATATTTTATCCATATTCATGGCACCCATCAGACACAATATGAACGATTAACTACAGCTGGGTGTCGAAATAACGCTCTGAGATGATCGTTGTGTGTATTTTTGAGATTATGCACTTGCGATGTCAAAATGGAAATATAAAGCTTTACCTGCAATTCTGGTGCATTTTAGGTGTACCATAATTGCAAAAGAAATATCTCTATGCCCCTCCTAGCACATGTATTCTGAATTTGCATTAAGATAGCATTTAATAAGTACTGTTGCGACTTCCCCGAATATTTTATTACATTCTATTATATTTTATCCATATTCATGGCACCCATCAGACACAATATGAACGATTAACTACCGCTGGGTGTCGAAATTAAGCTCTGAGAGGATCGTGGTGTGTGAATTTTTTAGATTATGCACTTGCGATGGCCACATGGAAATATAAAGCTTTACCTGCACTTCTGGTGTATTTAGCGAGTACCAGAATTGCAAAGAAAATATCTCTATGCCCCTCCTAGCAGTTGTATGCTGAATTTGCATTAAGATAGAATTTAATAAGAACTGTTACGACTTCCCTGGATCTTTTATTACATTTAATTATATTTTATCCATATTCATGGCACCCATCAGACACAATATGAACGATTAACTACAGCTGGGTGTGGAAATAACGCTCTGAGATGATCGTTGTGTGTATTTTTGAGATTATGCACTTGCGATGTCAAAATGGAAATATAAAGCTTTACCTGCAATTCTGGTGCATTTTAGGTGTACCATAATTGCAAAAGAAATATCTATATGCCCCTCCTAGCACATGTATTCTGAATTTGCATTAAGATAGCATTTAATAAGTACTGTTGCGACTTCCCCGAATATTTTATTACATTCTATTATATTTTATCCATATTCATGGCACCCATCAGACACAATATGAACGATTAACTACCGCTGGGTGTCGAAATTAAGCTGTGAGAGGATCGTGGTGTGTGAATTTTTTAGATTATGCACTTGCGATGGCCACATGGAAATATAAAGCTTTACCTGCACTTCTGGTGTATTTAGCGAGTACCAGAATTGCAAAGGAAATACCTCTATGCCCCTCCTAGCAGTTGTATGCTGAATTTGCATTAAGATAGAATGTAATAAGAACTGTTACGACTTCCCTGGATCTTTTATTACATTTAATTATATTTTATCCATATTCATGGCACCCATCAGACACAATATGAACGATTAACTACAGCTGGGTGTCGAAATAACGCTCTGAGATGATCGTTGTGTGTATTTTTGAGATTATGCACTTGCGATGTCAAAATGGAAATATAAAGCTTTACCTGCAATTCTGGTGCATTTTAGGTGTACCATAATTGCAAAAGAAATATCTCTATGCCCCTCCTAGCACATGTATTCTGAATTTGCATTAAGATAGCATTTAATAAGTACTGTTGCGACTTCCCCGAATATTTGATTACATTCTATTATATTTTATCCATATTCATGGCACCCATCAGACACAATATAAACGATTAACTACCGCTGGGTGTCGAAATTAAGCTCTGAGAGGATCGTGGTGTGTGAATTTTTTAGATTATGCACTTGCGATGGCCACATGGAAATATAAAGCTTTACCTGCACTTCTGGTGTATTTAGCGAGTACCAGAATTGCAAAGGAAATATCTCTATGCCCTTCCTAGCAATTGTATGCTGAATTTGCATTAAGATAGAATTTAATAAGAACTGTTACGACTTCCCCGGATCTTTTATTACATTTAATTATATTTTATCCATATTCATGGCACCCATCAGACACAATATGAACGATTACCTACAGCTGGGTGTCGAAATAACGCTCTGAGATGATCGTTGTGTGTATTTTTGAGATTATGCACTTGCGATGTCAAAATGGAAATATAAAGCTTTACCTGCACTTCTGGTGCATTTTAGGTGTACCATAATTGCAAAAGAAATATCTCTATGCCCCTCCTAGCACATGTATTCTGAATTTGCATTAAGATAGCATTTAATAATTACTGTTGCGACTTCCCCGAATATTTTATTACATTCTATTATATTTTATCCATATTCATGGCACCCATCAGACACAATATGAACGATTAACTACCGCTGGGTGTCGAAATTAAGCTCTGAGAGGATCGTGGTGTGTGAATTTTTTAGATTATACACTTGCGATGGCCACATGGAAATATAAAGCTTTACCTGCACTTCTGGTGTATTTAGCGAGTACCAGAATTGCAAAGGAAATATCTCTATGCCCCTCCTAGCAATTGTATGCTGAATTTGCATTAAGATAGAATTTAATAAGAACTGTTACGACTTCCCCGGATCTTTTATTACATTTAATTATATTTTATCCATATTCATGGCACCCATCAGACACAATATGAACGATTAACTACAGCTGGGTGTCGAAATAACGCTCTGAGATGATCGTTGTGTGTATTTTTGAGATTATGCACTTGCGATGTCAAAATGGAAATATAAAGCTTTACCTGCAATTCTGGTGCATTTTAGGTGTACCATAATTGCAAAAGAAATATCTCTATGCCCCTCCTAGCACATGTATTCTGAATTTGCATTAAGATAGCATTTAATAAGTACTGTTGCGACTTCCCCGAATCTTTTATTACATTTTATTGTATTTTATCCATATTCATGGCACCCATCAGACACAATATGAACGATTAACTACCGCTGGGTGTCGAAATTAAGCTCTGAGAGGATCGTGCTGTGTGAATTTTTTAGATTATGCACTTGCGATGGCCACATGGAAATATAAAGCTTTACCTGCACCTCTGGTGTAATTAGCGAGTACCAGAATTGCAAAGGAAATATCTCTATGCCCCTCCTAGCAATTGTATGCTGAATTTGCATTAAGATAGAATTTAATAACTACTGTTACGACTTCCCCGGATCTTTTATTACATTTAATTATATTTTATCCATATTCATGGCACCCATCAGACACAATATGAACGATTAACTACAGCTGGGTGTCGAAATAACGCTCTGAGATGATCGTTGTGTGTATTTTTGAGATTATGCACTTGCGATGTCAAAATGGAAATATAAAGCTTTACCTGCAATTCTGGTTCATTTTAGGTGTACCATAATTGCAAAAGAAATATCTCTATGCCCCTCCTAGCACATGTATTCTGAATTTGCATTAAGATAGCATTTAATAAGTACTGTTGCGACTTCCCCGAATATTTTATTACATTCTATTATATTTTATCCATATTCATGGCACCCATCAGACACAATATGAACGATTAACTACCGCTGGGTGTCGAAATTAAGCTCTGAGAGGATCGTGGTGTGTGAATTTTTTAGATTATGCACTTGCGATGGCCACATGGAAATATAAAGCTTTACCTGCACTTCTGGTGTATTTAGCGAGTACCAGAATTGCAAAGGAAATATCTCTATGCCCCTTCTAGCAATTGTATGCTGAATTTGCATTAAGATAGAATTTAATAAGAACTGTTACGACTTCCCCGGATCATTTATTACATTTAATTATATTTTATCCATATTCATGGCACCCATCAGACACAATATGAACGATTAACTACAGCTGGGTGTCGAAATAACGCTCTGAGATGATCGTTGTGTGTATTTTTGAGATTATGCACTTGCGATGTCAAAATGGAAATATAAAGCTTTACCTGCAATTCTGGTGCATTTTAGGTGTACCATAATTGCAAAAGAAATATCTCTATGCCCCTCCTAGCACATGTATTCTGAATTTGCATTAAGATAGCATTTAATAAGTACTGTTGCGACTTCCCCGAATATTTTATTACATTCTATTATATTTTATCCATATTCATGGCACCCATCAGACACAATATGAACGATTAACTACCGCTGGGTGTCGAAATTAAGCTCTGAGAGGATCGTGGTGTGTGAATTTTTTAGATTATGCACTTGCGATGGCCACATGGAAATATAAAGCTTTACCTGCACTTCTGGTGTATTTAGCGAGTACCAGAATTGCAAAGAAAATATCTCTATGCCCCTCCTAGCAGTTGTATGCTGAATTTGCATTAAGATAGAATTTAATAAGAACTGTTACGACTTCCCTGGATCTTTTATTACATTTAATTATATTTTATCCATATTCATGGCACCCATCAGACACAATATGAACGATTAACTACAGCTGGGTGTGGAAATAACGCTCTGAGATGATCGTTGTGTGTATTTTTTAGATTATGCACTTGCGATGTCAAAATGGAAATATAAAGCTTTACCTGCAATTCTGGTGCATTTTAGGTGTACCATAATTGCAAAAGAAATATCTATATGCCCCTCCTAGCACATGTATTCTGAATTTGCATTAAGATAGCATTTAATAAGTACTGTTGCGACTTCCCCGAATATTTTATTACATTCTATTATATTTTATCCATATTCATGGCACCCATCAGACACAATATGAACGATTAACTACCGCTGGGTGTCGAAATTAAGCTGTGAGAGGATCGTGGTGTGTGAATTTTTTAGATTATGCACTTGCGATGGCCACATGGAAATATAAAGCTTTACCTGCACTTCTGGTGTATTTAGCAAGTACCAGAATTGCAAAGGAAATACCTCTATGCCCCTCCCTAGCAATTGTATGCTGAATTTGCATTAAGATAGCATTTAATAAGTACTGTTGCGACGTCCCCGAATCTTTTATTACATTTTATTATATTTTATCCATATTCATGGCACCCATCAGACACAATATGAACGATTAACTACAGCTGGGTGTCGAAATAACGCTGTGAAATAATCGTTGTGTGTATTTTTGAGATTATGCACTTGCGATGTGAACATGGAATTATAAAGCTTTACCTGCACTTCTTGCGTTATTGACAAGTACCAGAATTGCAAACGCAATATCTCTATGCCCCTCCTAGCAATTGTATGCTGAATTTGCATTAAGATAGCATTTAATAAGTACTTTTGCGACTTCCCCGAATCTTTTATTACATTTTATTATATTTTATCCATATTCATGGCACCCATCTGACACAATATGAACGATTAACTACAGCTGGGTGTCGAAATAACGCTGTGAAATGATCGTTGTGTGTATTTTTGATATTAAGCACTTGCGATGTCAACATGGAAATATAAAGCTTTACCTGCACTTATGGTGTATTTTACGAGTACCAGAATTGCAAAGGAAACATCTCTATGCCCCTCCTAGCAATGGTGTTCAGGATTTGCATTAAGATAGCATTTAATAAGAACTGTTGCGACTTCCCCGGATCTTTTATTACATTTTATTATATTTTATCCATATTCATGGCACCCATCAGACACAATATGAACGATTAACTACAGCTGGGTGTCGAAATAACACTCTGTGATGATCGTTGTGTGTATTTTGGAGATTATGCACTTGCGATGGCCACATGGAGATATAAAGCTATACCTGCACTTCTTGCGTATTTGACGAGTTCCAGAATTGCAAAGGCAATATTTCTATACCCCTCCTAGCAATTGTATGCTGGTTTAGCATATAATAGCATCTAATAAGAACTGTTGCGACTTCCCCGGTTATTATACTACATTTTATTATATTTTATCCATATTCATGGCACCCATCAGACGCAATATGAACGATTAACTACGGCTGGGTGTCGCAATAACGCTCTGAGATGATCGTGGTGTGTGTATTTTTATATTATGCACTTGCGATGTCCACATGGAAATATAATGATTTACCTGCACTTCTGGTGTATTTTACGAGTACCAGAATGGCAAAGGAAATACCTCTATGCCTCTCCTAGCAATTGTATGCTGAATTTGCATTAAGATAGCATTTAATAAATACTGTTGCGACTTCCCCGAATCTTTTATTACATTTTATTATATTTTATCCATATTTATGGCACCCATCAGACACAATATGAACGATTAACTACGGCTGGGTGTCGAAATAACGCTGTGAAATGATCGTTGTGTGTATTTTTGAGATTATGCACTTGCGATGTCAACATGGAAATATAAAGCTTTACCTGCACTTCTTGAGTTATTGACGAGTACCAGAATTGCAAAGGCAATATCTCTTTGCCCCTCCTACAAATTGTATGCTGAATTTGCATTAAGATAGCATTTAATAGGAACTGTTGCGACTTCCCCGCATCTTTTATTACATTTTATTATATTTTATCCATATTCATGGCAACCATCAGACACAATATGAACGATTAACTACAGCTGGGTGTCGAAATTAAGCTCTGAGATAATCGTGGTGTGTGTATTTTTTATATTATGCACTTGCGATGGCCACATGGATATATAACGCTTTACCTGCACTTCTTGAGTTATTGACGAGTACCAGAATTGCAAAGGCAATATCTCTTTGCCCCTCCTACAAATTGTATGCTGAATTTGCGTTAAGATAGCATTTAATAGGAACTGTTGCGACTTCCCCGGATCTTTTATTACATTTTATTATATTTTATCCATATTCATGGCACCCATCAGACACAATATGAACGATTAACTACAGCTGGGTGTCGAAATAACGCTCTGAGATGATCGTTGTGTGTATTTTTGAGATTATGCACTTGCGATGTCAAAATGGAAATATAAAGCTTTACCTGCAATTCTGGTGCATTTTAGGTGTACCATAATTGCAAAAGAAATATCTCTATGCCCCTCCTAGCACATGTATTCTGAATTTGCATTAAGATAGCATTTAATAAGTACTGTTGCGACTTCCCCGAATATTTTATTACATTCTATTATATTTTATCCATATTCATGGCACCCATCAGACACAATATGAACAATTAACTACCGCTGGGTGTCGAAATTAAGCTCTGAGAGGATCGTGGTGTGTGAATTTTTTAGATTATGCCCTTGCGATGGCCACATGGAAATATAAAGCTTTACCTGCACTTCTGGTGTATTTAGCGAGTACCAGAATTGCAAAGGAAATATCTCTATGCCCCTCCTAGCAGTTGTATGCTGAATTTGCATTAAGATAGAATTTAATAAGAACTGTTACGACTTCCCTGGATCTTTTATTACATTTAATTATATTTTATCCATATTCATGGCACCCATCAGACACAATATGAACGATTAACTACAGCTGGGTGTCGAAATAACGCTCTGATATGATCGTTGTGTGTATTTTTGAGATTATGCACTTGCGATGTCAAAATGGAAATATAAAGCTTTACCTGCAATTCTGGTGCATTTTAGGTGTACCATAATTGCAAAAGAAATATCTCTATGCCCCTCCTAGCACATGTATTCTGAATTTGCATTTAGATAGCATTTAATAAGTACTGTTGCGACTTCCCCGAATATTTTATTACATTCTATTATATTTTATCCATATTTATGGCACCCATCAGACACAATATGAACGATTAACTACCGCTGGGTGTCGAAATTAAGCTCTGAGAGGATCGTGGTGTGTGAATTTTTTAGATTATGCACTTGCGATGGCCACATGGAAATATAAAGCTTTACCTGCACTTCTGGTGTATTTAGCGAGTACCAGAATTGCAAAGGAAATATCTCTATGCCCTTCCTAGCAATTGTATGCTGAATTTGCATTAAGATAGAATTTAATAAGAACTGTTACGACTTCCCCGGATCTTTTATTACATTTAATTATATTTTATCCATATTCATGGCACCCATCAGACACAATATGAACGATTAACTACAGCTGGGTGTCGAAATAACGCTCTGAGATGATCGTTGTGTGTATTTTTGAGATTATGCACTTGCGATGTCAAAATGGAAATATAAAGCTTTACCTGCACTTCTGGTGCATTTTAGGTGTACCATAATTGCAAAAGAAATATCTCTATGCCCCTCCTAGCACATGTATTCTGAATTTGCATTAAGATAGCATTTAATAAGTACTGTTGCGACTTCCCCGAATATTTTATTACATTCTATTATATTTTATCCATATTCATGGCACCCATCAGACACAATATGAACGATTAACTACCGCTGGGTGTCGAAATTAAGCTCTGAGAGGATCGTGGTGTGTGAATTTTTTAGATTATACACTTGCGATGGCCACATGGAAATATAAAGCTTTACCTGCACTTCTGGTGTATTTAGCGAGTACCAGAATTGCAAAGGAAATATCTCTATGCCCCTTCTAGCAATTGTATGCTGAATTTGCATTAAGATAGAATTTAATAAGAACTGTTACGACTTCCCCGGATCTTTTATTACATTTAATTATATTTTATCCATATTCATGGCACCCATCAGACACAATATGAACGATTAACTACAGCTGGGTGTCGAAATAACGCTCTGAGATGATCGTTGTGTGTATTTTTGAGATTATGCACTTGCGATGTCAAAATGGAAATATAAAGCTTTACCTGCAATTCTGGTGCATTTTAGGTGTACCATAATTGCAAAAGAAATATCTCTATGCCCCTCCTAGCACATGTATTCTGAATTTGCATTAAGATAGCATTTAATAAGTACTGTTGCGACTTCCCCGAATTTTTTATTACATTTTATTGTATTTTATCCATATTCATGGCACCCATCAGACACAATATGAACGATTAACTACCGCTGGGTGTCGAAATTAAGCTCTGAGAGGATCGTGGTGTGTGAATTTTTTAGATTATGCACTTGCGATGGCTTCATGGAAATATAAAACTTTACCTCCACTTCTGGTGTATTTAGCGAGTACCAGAATTGCAAAGGAAATATCTCTATGCCCCTCCTAGCAATTGTATGCTGAATTTGCATTAAGATAGAATTTAATAAGAACTGTTGCGACTTCCCCGGATCTTTTATTACATTTAATTATATTTTATCCATATTCATGGCACCCATCAGACACAATATAAACGATTAACTGCAGCTGGGTGTCGAAATAACGCTCTGAGATGATCGTTGTGTGTATTTTTGAGATTATGCACTTGCGATGTCAAAATGGAAATATAAAGCTTTACCTGCACTTCTGGTGCATTTTAGGTGTACCATAATTGCAAAAGAAATATCTCTATGCCCCTCCTAGCACATGTATTCTGAATTTGCATTAAGATAGCATTTAATAAGTACTGTTGCGACTTCCCCGAATATTTTATTACATTCTATTATATTTTATCCATATTCATGGCACCCATCAGACACAATATGAACGATTAACTACAGCTTGGTGTCGAAATAACGCTCTGATATGATCGTTGTGTGTATTTTTGAGATTATGCACTTGCGATGTCAAAATGGAAATATAAAGCTTTACCTGCAATTCTGGTGCATTTTAGGTGTACCATAATTGCAAAAGAAATATCTCTATGCCCCTCCTAGCACATGTATTCTGAATTTGCATTAAGATAGCATTTAATAAGTACTGTTGCGACTTCCCCGAATATTTTATTACATTCTATTATATTTTATCCATATTCATGGCACCCATCAGACACAATATGAACGATTAACTACCGCTGGGTGTCGAAATTAAGCTCTGAGAAGATCGTGGTGTGTGAATTTTTTAGATTATGCACTTGCGATGGCCACATGGAAATATAAAGCTTTACCTGCACTTCTGGTGTATTTAGCGAGTACCAGAATTGCAAAGGAAATATCTCTATGCCCCTCCTAGCAGTTGTATGCTCAATTTGCATTAAGATAGAATTTAATAAGAACTGTTACGACTTCCCTGGATCTTTTATTACATTTAATTATATTTTATCCATATTCATGGCACCCATCAGACACAATATGAACGATTAACTACAGCTGGGTGTCGAAATAACGCTCTGAGATGATCGTTGTGTGTATTTTTGAGATTATGCACTTGCGATGTCAAAATGGAAATATAAAGCTTTACCTGCAATTCTGGTGCATTTTAGGTGTACCATAATTGCAAAAGAAATATCTCTATGCCCCTCCTAGCACATGTATTCTGAATTTGCATTAAGATGGCATTTAATAAGTACTGTTGCGACTTCCCCGAATATTTTATTACATTCTATTATATTTTATCCATATTCATGGCACCCATCAGACACAATATGAACGATTAACTACCGCTGGGTGTCGAAATTAAGCTCTGAGAGGATCGTGGTGTGTGAATTTTTTAGATTATGCACTTGCGATGGCCACATGGAAATATAAAGCTTTAATTTCCGCCTTGGTGATTGGAATCGGGCTCGGTGAGACCATTCACAGTTGGGCACCAAATTAACTGTGCTCTACTCAGAACCACAGACCTAAGAGATAGAGTAACAAGGTCAACACATCACCAATACACACACTTCATACAATGGTTGCTACGCAAGCACCAAAGGCGCGATCCAACTCTGTATCCCGAATCCGGGGCAAGTTGATCATTGTACCGCCAGATGCCAGCGCATAAAGCACCAGCCTCGACACCGCAAGGTAAATGAGGTTACAGATAATACATACATACATACACTTGCGATGGCCACATGGATATATAACGCTTTACCTGCACTTCTTGAGTTATTGACGAGTACCAGAATTGCAAAGGCAATATCTCTTTGCCCCTCCTACAAATTGTATGCTGAATTTGCGTTAAGATAGCATTTAATAGGAACTGTTGCGACTTCCCCGGATCTTTTATTACATTTTATTATATTTTATCCATATTCATGGCACCCATCAGACACAATATGAACGATTAACTACCGCTGGGTGTCGAAATTAAGCTCTGAGAGGATCGTGGTGTGTGAATTTTTTAGATTATGCACTTGCGATGGCCTCATGGAAATATAAAGCTTTACCTGCACTGCTGGTGTATTTAGCGAGTACCAGAATTGCAAAGGAAATATCTTTATGCCCCTCCTAGCAATTGTATGCTGAATTTGCATTAAGATAGAATTTAATAAGAACTGTTACGACTTCCCCGGATCTTTTATTACATTTAATTATATTTTATCCGTATTCATGGCACCCATCAGACACAATAGGAACGATTAACTACAGCTGGGTGTCGAAATAACGCTCTGAGATGATCGTTGTGTGTATTTTTGAGATTATGCACTTGCGATGTCAAAATGGAAATATAAAGCTTTACCTGCACTTCTGGTGCATTTTAGGTGTACCATAATTGCAAAAGAAATATCTCTATGCCCCTCCTAGCACATGTATTCTGAATTTGCATTAAGATAGCATTTAATAAGTACTGTTGCGACTTCCCCGAATATTTTATTACATTCTATTATATTTTATCTATATTCATGGCACCCATCAGACACAATATGAACGATTAACTACCGCTGGGTGTCGAAATTAAGCTCTGAGAGGATCGTGGTGTGTGAATTTTTTAGATTATGCACTTGCGATGGCCACATGGAAATATAAAGCTTTACCTGCACTTCTGGTGTATCTAGCGAGTACCAGAATTGCAACGGAAATATCTCTATGCCCCTCCTAGCAATTGTATGCTGAATTTGCATTAAGATAGAATTTAATAAGAACTGTTGCGACTTCCCCGGATATTTTATTACATTTAATTATATTTTATACATATTCATGGCACCCATCAGACACAATATGAACGATTAACTACAGCTGGGTGTCGAAATAACGCTCTGAGATGATCGTTGTGTGTATTTTTGAGATTAAGCACTTGCGATGTCACCATGGAAATATAAAGCTTTACCTGCAATTCTGGTGCATTTTAGGTGAACCATGATTGCAAAAGAAATATCTCTATGCCCCTCCTAGCACATGTATTCTGAATTTCCATTAAGATAGCCTTTAATAAGTACTGTTGCGACTTCCACGGATATTTTACTACATTTTATTATATTTTATCCATATTCATGGCACCCATCAGACGCAATATGAACGATTAACTACGGCTGGGTGTCGCAATAACGCTCTGAGATGATCGTGGAGTGTGTATTTTTATATTATGCACTTGCGATGGCCACATGTAAATATAATGATTTACCTGCACTTCTGGTGTATTTTACGAGTACCAGAATGGCAAAGGAAATATCTCTATGCCTCTCCTAGCAATTGTATGCTGAATTTGCATTAAGATAGCATTTAATAAGTACTGTTGCGACTTCCCCGAATCTTTTATTACATTTTATTATATTTTATCCATATTCATGGCACCCATCAGACACAATATGAACGATTAACTACAGCTGGGTGTCGAAATAACGCTGTGAAATAATCGTTGTGTGTATTTTTGAGATTATGCACTTGCGATGTCAACATGGAATTATAAAGCTTTACCTGCACTTCTTGCGTTATTGACAAGTACCAGAATTGCAAACGCAATATCTCTATGCCCCTCCTAGCAATTGTATGCTGAATTTGCATTAAGATAGCATTTAATAAGTACTTTTGCGACTTCCCCGAATCTTTTATTACATTTTATTATATTTTATCCATATTCATGGCACCCATCTGACACAATATGAACGATTAACTACGGCTGGGTGTCGAAATAACGCTGTGAAATGATCGTTGTGTGTATTTTTGATATTAAGCACTTGCGATGTCAACATGGAAATATAAAGCTTTACCTGCACTTATGGTGTATTTTACGAGTACCAGAATTGCAAAGGAAACATCTCTATGCCCCTCCTAGCAATGGTGTTCAGGATTTGCATTAAGATAGCATTTAATAAGAACTGTTGCGACTTCCCCGGATCTTTTATTACATTTTATTATATTTTATCCATATTCATGGCACCCATCAGACACAATATGAACGATTAACTACAGCTGGGTGTCGAAATAACACTCTGTGATGATCGTTGTGTGTATTTTGGAGATTATGCACTTGCGATGGCCACATGGAAATATAAAGCTATACCTGCACTTCTTGCGTATTTGACGAGTTCCAGAATTGCAAAGGCAATATCTCTATACCCCTCCTAGCAATTGTATTCTGGTTTAGCATATAATAGCATCTAATAAGAACTGTTGCGACTTCCCCGGTTATTATACTACATTTTATTATATTTTATCCATATTCATGGCACCCATCAGACGCAATATGAACGATTAACTACGGCTGGGTGTCGCAATAACGCTCTGAGATGATCGTGGTGTGTGTATTTTTATATTATGCACTTGCGATGGCCACATGGAAATATAATGATTTACCTGCACTTCTGGTGTATTTTACGAGTACCAGAATGGCAAAGGAAATACCTCTATGCTTCTCCTAGCAATTGTATGCTGAATTTGCATTAAGATAGCATTTAATAAATACTGTTGCGACTTCCCCGAATCTTTTATTACATTTTATTATATTTTATCCATATTTATGGCACCCATCAGACACAATATGAACGATTAACTACGGCTGGGTGTCGAAATAACGCTGTGAAATGATCGTTGTGTGTATTTTTGAGATTATGCACTTGCGATGTCAACATGGAAATATAAAGCTTTACCTGCACTTCTTGAGTTATTGACGAGTACCAGAATTGCAAAGGCAATATCTCTTTGCCCCTCCTACAAATTGTATGCTGAATTTGCATTAAGATAGCATTTAATAGGAACTGTTGCGACTTCCCCGCATCTTTTATTACATTTTATTATATTTTATCCATATTCATGGCAACCATCAGACACAATATGAACGATTAACTACAGCTGGGTGTCGAAATTAAGCTCTGAGATAATCGTGGTGTGTGTATTTTTTATATTATGCACTTGCGATGGCCACATGGATATATAACGCTTTACCTGCACTTCTTGAGTTATTGACGAGTACCAGAATTGCAAAGGCAATATCTCTTTGCCCCTCCTACAAATTGTATGCTGAATTTGCGTTAAGATAGCATTTAATAGGAACTGTTGCGACTTCCCCGGATCTTTTATTACATTTTATTATATTTTATCCATATTCATGGCACCCATCAGACACAATATGAACGATTAACTACAGCTGGGTGTCGAAATAACGCTCTGAGATGATCGTTGTGTGTATTTTTGAGATTATGCACTTGCGATGTCAAAATGGAAATATAAAGCTTTACCTGCAATTCTGGTGCATTTTAGGTGTACCATAATTGCAAAAGAAATATCTCTATGCCCCTCCTAGCACATGTATTCTGAATTTGCATTAAGATAGCATTTAATAAGTACTGTTGCGACTTCCCCGAATATTTTATTACATTCTATTATATTTTATCCATATTCATGGCACCCATCAGACACAATATGAACGATTAACTACCGCTGGGTGTCGAAATTAAGCTCTGAGAGGATCGTGGTGTGTGAATTTTTTAGATTATGCACTTGCGATGGCCACATGGAAATATAAAGCTTTACCTGCGCTTCTGGTGCATTTTACGAGTACCATAATTGCAAAGGAAATTTCTCTATGCCCCTCCTAGCACATGTATTCTGAATTTGCATTAAGATTGCATTTAATAAGTACTGTTGCGACTTCCCCGAATCTTTTATTACATTTTATTATATTTTATCCATATCCATGGCACCCATCAGACACAATATGAACGATTAAATACAGCTGAGTGTCGAAATAACGCTCTGTGATAATCGTGGTATGTGTATTTTTTAGATTGTGCACTTGCGATAACCACATGGAAATATAAAGCTTTACCTGCGCTTCTGGTGTATTTAGCGAGTACCAGAATTGCAAAGGAAATATCTCTATGCCCCTCCTAGCAGTTGTATGCTGAATTTGCATTAAGATAGAATTTAATAAGAACTGTTACGACTTCCCTGGATCTTTTATTACATTTAATTATATTTTATCCATATTCATGGCACCCATCAGACACAATATGAACGATTAACTACAGCTGGGTGTCGAAATAACGCTCTGATATGATCGTTGTGTGTATTTTTGAGATTATGCACTTGCGATGTCAAAATGGAAATATAAAGCTTTACCTGCAATTCTGGTGCATTTTAGGTGTACCATAATTGCAAAAGAAATATCTCTATGCCCCTCCTAGCACATGTATTCTGAATTTGCATTTAGATAGCATTTAATAAGTACTGTTGCGACTTCCCCGAATATTTTATTACATTCTATTATATTTTATCCATATTCATGGCACCCATCAGACACAATATGAACGATTAACTACCGCTGGGTGTCGAAATTAAGCTCTGAGAGGATCGTGGTGTGTGAATTTTTTAGATTATGCACTTGCGATGGCCACATGGAAATATAAAGCTTTACCTGCACTTCTGGTGTATTTAGCGACTACCAGAATTGCAAAGGAAATATCTCTATGCCCTTCCTAGCAATTGTATGCTGAATTTGCATTAAGATAGAATTTAATAAGAACTGTTACGACTTCCCCGGATCTTTTATTACATTTAATTATATTTTATCCATATTCATGGCACCCATCAGACACAATATGAACGATTAACTACAGCTGGGTGTCGAAATAACGCTCTGAGATGATCGTTGTGTGTATTTTTGAGATTATGCACTTGCGATGTCAAAATGGAAATATAAAGCTTTACCTGCACTTCTGGTGCATTTTAGGTGTACCATAATTGCAAAAGAAATATCTCTATGCCCCTCCTAGCACATGTATTCTGAATTTGCATTAAGATAGCATTTAATAAGTACTGTTGCGACTTCCCCGAATATTTTATTACATTCTATTATATTTTATCCATATTCATGGCACCCATCAGACACAATATGAACGATTAACTACCGCTGGGTGTCGAAATTAAGCTCTGAGAGGATCGTGGTGTGTGAATTTTTTAGATTATACACTTGCGATGGCCACATGGAAATATAAAGCTTTACCTGCACTTCTGGTGTATTTAGCGAGTACCAGAATTGCAAAGGAAATATCTCTATGCCCCTTCTAGCAATTGTATGCTGAATTTGCATTAAGATAGAATTTAATAAGAACTGTTACGACTTCCCCGGATCTTTTATTACATTTAATTATATTTTATCCATATTCATGGCACCCATCAGACACAATATGAACGATTAACTACAGCTGGGTGTCGAAATAACGCTCTGAGATGATCGTTGTGTGTATTTTTGAGATTATGCACTTGCGATGTCAAAATGGAAATATAAAGCTTTACCTGCAATTCTGGTGCATTTTAGGTGTACCATAATTGCAAAAGAAATATCTCTATGCCCCTCCTAGCACATGTATTCTGAATTTGCATTAAGATAGCATTTAATAAGTACTGTTGCGACTTCCCCGAATTTTTTATTACATTTTATTGTATTTTATCCATATTCATGGCACCCATCAGACACAATATGAACGATTAACTACCGCTGGGTGTCGAAATTAAGCTCTGAGAGGATCGTGGTGTGTGAATTTTTTAGATTATGCACTTGCGATGGCCTCATGGAAATATAAAACTTTACCTCCACTTCTGGTGTATTTAGCGAGTACCAGAATTGCAAAGGAAATATCTCTATGCCCCTCCTAGCAATTGTATGCTGAATTTGCATTAAGATAGAATTTAATAAGAACTGTTGCGACTTCCCCGGATCTTTTATTACATTTAATTATATTTTATCCATATTCATGGCACCCATCAGACACAATATGAACGATTAACTGCAGCTGGGTGTCGAAATAACGCTCTGAGATGATCGTTGTGTGTATTTTTGAGATTATGCACTTGCGATGTCAAAATGGAAATATAAAGCTTTACCTGCACTTCTGGTGCATTTTAGGTGTACCATAATTGCAAAAGAAATATCTCTATGCCCCTCCTAGCACATGTATTCTGAATTTGCATTAAGATAGCATTTAATAAGTACTGTTGCGACTTCCCCGAATATTTTATTACATTCTATTATATTTTATCCATATTCATGGCACCCATCAGACACAATATGAACGATTAACTACCGCTGGGTGTCGAAATTAAGCTCTGAGAGGATCGTGGTGTGTGAATTTTTTAGATTATACACTTGCGAGAGCCACATGGAAATATAAAGCTTTACCTGCACTTCTGGTGTATTTAGCGAGTACCAGAATTGCAAAGGAAATATCTCTATGCCCCTCCTAGCAATTGTATGCTAAATTTGCATTAAGATAGAATTTAATAAGAACTGTTACGACTTCCCTGGATCTTTTATTACATTTAATTATATTTTATCCATATTCATGGCACCCATCAGACACAATATGAACGATTAACTACAGCTGGGTGTGGAAATAACGCTCTGATATGATCGTTGTGTGTATTTTTGAGACTATGCACTTGCGATGTCAAAATGGAAATATAAAGCTTTACCTGCAATTCTGGTGCATTTTAGGTGTACCATAATTGCAAAAGAAATATCTCTATGCCCCTCCTAGCACATGTATTCTGAATTTGCATTAAGATAGCATTTAATAAGTACTGTTGCGACTTCCCCGAATCTTTTATTACATTTTATTGTATTTTATCCATATTCATGGCACCCATCAGACACAATATGAACGATTAACTACCGCTGGGTGTCGAAATTAAGCTCTGAGAGGATCGTGGTGTGTGAATTTTTTAGATTATGCACTTGCGATGGCCTCATGGAAATATAAAGCTTTACCTGCACTTCTGGTGTATTTAGCTAGTACCAGAATTGCAAAGGAAATATCTCTATGCCCCTCCTAGCAATTGTATGCTGAATTTGCATTAAGATAGAATTTAATAAGAACTGTTACGACTTCCCCGGATCTTTTATTACATTTAATTATATTTTATCCATATTCATGGCACCCATCAGACACAATATGAACGATTAACTACAGCTGGGTGTCGAAATAACGCTCTGAGATGATCGTTGTGTGTATTTTTGAGATTATGCACTTGCGATGTCAAAATGGAAATATAAAGCATTACCTGCACTTCTGGTGCATTTTAGGTGTACCATAATTGCAAAAGAAATATCGCTATGCCCCTCCTAGCACATGTATTCTGAATTTGCATTAAGATAGCATTTAATAAGTACTGTTGCGACCTTCCCGAATATTTTATTACATTCTATTATATTTTATCCATATTCATGGCACCCATCAGACACAATATGAACGATTAACTACCGCTGGGTGTCGAAATTAAGCTCTGAGAGGATCGTGGTGTGTGAATTTTTTAGATTATGCACTTGCGATGGCCACATGGAAATATAAAGCTTTACCTGCACTTCTGGTGTATTTAGCGAGTACCAGAATTGCAAAGGAAATATCTCTATGCCCCTCCTAGCAATTGTATGCTGAATTTGCATTAAGATAGAATTTAATAAGAACTGTTACGACTTCCCCGGATCTTTTATTACATTTAATTATATTTTATCCATATTCATGGCACCCATCAGACACAATATGAACGATTAACTACAGCTGGGTGTCGAAATAACGCTCTGAGATGATCGTTGTGTGTATTTTTGAGATTATGCACTTGCGATGTCAAAATGGAAATATAAAGCTTTACCTGCAATTCTGGTGCATTTTAGGTGTACCATAATTTTAAAAGAAATATCTCTATGCCCCTCCTAGCACATGTATTCTGAATTTGCATTAAGATAGCATTTAATAAGTACTGTTGCGACTTCCCCGAATATTTTATTACATTCTATTATATTTTATCCATATTCATGGCACCCATCAGACACAATATGAACGATTAACTACCGCTGGGTGTCGAAATTAAGCTCTGAGAGGATCGTGGTGTGTGAATTTTTTAGATTATGCACTTGCGATGGCCACATGGAAATATAAAGCTTTACCTGCACTTCTGGTGTATTTAGCGAGTACCAGAATTGCAAAGGAAATATCTCTATGCCCCTCCTAGCAATTGTATGCTGAATTTGCATTAAGATAGAATTTAATAAGAACTGTTACGACTTCCCCGGATCTTTTATTACATTTAATTATATTTTATCCATATTCATGGCACCCATCAGACACAATAGGAACGATTAACTACAGCTGGGTGTCGAAATAACGCTCTGAGATGATCGTTGTGTGTATTTTTGAGATTATGCACTTGCGATGTCAAAATGGAGATATAAAGCTTTACCTGCACTTCTGGTGCATTTTAGGTGTACCATAATTGCAAAAGAAATATCTCTATGCCCCTCCTAGCACATGTATTCTGAATTTGCATTAAGATAGCATTTAATAAGTACTGTTGCGACTTCCCCGAATATTTTATTACATTCTATTATATTTTATCCATATTCATGGCACCCATCAGACACAATATGAACGATTAACTACCGCTGGGTGTCGAAATTAAGCTCTGAGAGGATCGTGGTGTGTGAATTTTTTAGATTATACACTTGCGATGGCCACATGGAAATATAAAGCTTTACCTGCACTTCTGGTGTATTTAGCGAGTACCAGAATTGCAAAGGAAATATCTCTATGCCCCTCCTAGCAATTGTATGCTGAATTTGCATTAAGATAGAATTTAATAAGAACTGTTACGACTTCCCTGGATCTTTTATTACATTTAATTATATTTTATCCATATTCATGGCACCCATCAGACACAATATGAACGATTAACTACAGCTGGGTGTCGAAATAACGCTCTGATATGATCGTTGTGTGTATTTTTGAGATTATGCACTTGCGATGTCAAAATGGAAATATAAACCTTTACCTGCAATTCTGGTGCATTTTAGGTGTACCATAATTGCAAAAGAAATATCTCTATGCCCCTCCTAGCACATGTATTCTGAATTTGCATTAAGATAGCATTTAATAAGTACTGTTGCGACTTCCCCGAATCTTTTATTACATTTTATTATATTTTATCCATATTCATGGCACCCATCTGACACAATATGAACGATTAACTACGGCTGGGTGTCGAAATAACGCTGTGAAATGATCGTTGTGTGTATTTTTGATATTAAGCACTTGCGATGTCAACATGGAAATATAAAGCTTTACCTGCACTTATGGTGTATTTTACGAGTACCAGAATTGCAAAGGAAACATCTCTATGCCCCTCCTAGCAATGGTGTTCAGGATTTGCATTAAGATAGCATTTAATAAGAACTGTTGCGACTTCCCCGGATCTTTTATTACATTTTATTATATTTTATCCATATTCATGGCACCCATCAGACACAATATGAACGATTAACTACAGCTGGGTGTCGAAATAACACTCTGTGATGATCGTTGTGTGTATTTTGGAGATTATGCACTTGCGATGTCAACATGGAAATATAAAGCTATACCTGCACTTCTTGCGTATTTGACGAGTTCCAGAATTGCAAAGGCAATATCTCTATACCCCTCCTAGCAATTGTATGCTGGTTTTGCATATAATAGCATCTAATAAGAACTGTTGCGACTTCCCCGGTTATTATACTACATTTAATTATATTTTATCCATATTCATGGCACCCATCAGACACAATATGAACGATTAACTACAGCTGGGTGTCGAAATAACGCTCTGAGATGATCGTTGTGTGTATTTTTGAGATTATGCACTTGCGATGTCAAAATGGAAATATAAAGCTTTACCTGCACTTCTGGTGCATTTTAGGTGTACCATAATTGCAAAAGAAATATCTCTATGCCCCTCCTAGCACATGTATTCTGAATTTGCATTAAGATAGCATTTAATAAGTACTGTTGCGACTTCCCCGAATATTTTATTACATTCTATTATATTTTATCCATATTCATGGCACCCATCAGACACAATATGAACGATTAACTACCGCTGGGTGTCGAAATTAAGCTCTGAGAGGATCGTGGTGTGTGAATTTTTTAGATTATGCACTTGCGATGGCCTCATGGAAATATAAAGCTTTACCTGCACTTCTGGTGTATTTAGCGAGTACCAGAATTGCAAAGGAAATATCTCTATGCCCCTCCTAGCAACTGTATGCTGAATTTGCATTAAGATAGAATTTAATAAGAACTGTTACGACTTCCCTGGATCTTTTATTACATTTAATTATATTTTATCCATATTCATGGCACCCATCAGACACAATATGAACGATTAACTACAGCTGGGTGTCGAAATAACGCTCTGAGATGATCGTTGTGTGTATTTTTGAGATTATGCACTTGCGATGTCAAAATGGAGATATAAAGCTTTACCTGCACTTCTGGTGCATTTTAGGTGTACCATAATTGCAAAAGAAATATCTCTATGCCCCTCCTAGCACATGTATTCTGAAATTGCATTAAGATAGCATTTAATAAGTACTGCTGCGACTTCCCCGAATATTTTATTACATTCTATTATATTTTATCCATATTCATGGCACCCATCAGACACAATATGAACGATTAACTACCGCTGGGTGTCGAAATTAAGCTCTGAGAGGATCGTGGTGTGTGAATTTTTTAGATTATACACTTGCGATGGCCACATGGAAATATAAAGCTTTACCTGCACTTCTGGTGTATTTAGCGAGTACCAGAATTGCAAAGGAAATATCTCTATGCCCCTCCTAGCAATTGTATGCTGAATTTGCATTAAGATAGAATTTAATAAGAACTGTTACGACTTCCCTGGATCTTTTATTACATTTAATAATATTTTATCCATATTCATGGCACCCATCAGACACAATATGAACGATTAATTACAGCTGGGTGTCGAAATAACGCTCTGATATGATCGTTGTGTGTATTTTTGAGATTATGCACTTGCGATGTCAAAATGGAAATATAAAGCTTTACCTGCAATTCTGGTGCATTTTAGGTGTACCATAATTGCAAAAGAAATATCTCTATGCCCCTCCTAGCACATGTATTCTGAATTTGCATTAAGATAGCATTTAATAAGTACTGTTGCGACTTCCCCGAATCTTTTATTACATTTTATTGTAGTTTATCCATATTCATGGCACCCATCAGACACAATATGAACGATTAACTACCGCTGGGTGTCGAAATTAAGCTCTGAGAGGATCGTGGTGTGTGAATTTTTTAGATTATGCACTTGCGATGGCCTCATGGAAATATAAAGCTTTACCTGCACTTCTGGTGTATTTAGCGAGTACCAGAATTGCAAAGGAAATATCTCTATGCCCCTCCTAGCAATTGTATGCTGAATTTGCATTAAGATAGAATTTAATAAGAACTGTTACGACTTCCCTGGATCTTTTATTACATTTAATTATATTTTATCCATATTCATGGCACCCATCAGACACAATATGAACGATTAACTACAGCTGGGTGTCGAAATAACGCTCTGAGATGATCGTTGTGTGTATTTTTGAGATTATGCACTTGCGATGTCAAAATGGAAATATAAAGCTTTACCTGCACTTCTGGTGCATTTTAGGTGTACCATAATTGCAAAAGAAATATCTCTATGCCCCTCCTAGCACATGTATTCTGAATTTGCATTAAGATAGCATTTAATAAGTACTGTTGCGACTTCCCCGAATATTTTATTACATTCTATTATATTTTATCCATATTCATGGCACCCATCAGACACAATATGAACGATTAACTACCGCTGGGTGTCGAAATTAAGCTCTGAGAGGATCGTGGTGTGTGAATTTTTTAGATTATACACTTGCGATGGCCACATGGAAATATAAAGCTTTACCTGCACTTCTGGTGTATTTAGCGAGTACCAGAATTGCAAAGGAAATATCTCTATGCCCCTCCTAGCAATTGTATGCTGAATTTGCATTAAGATAGAATTTAATAAGAACTGTTACGACTTCCCTGGATCTTTTATTACATTTAATTATATTTTATCCATATTCATGGCACCCATCAGACACAATATGAACGATTAACTACAGCTGGGTGTCGAAATAACGCTCTGATATGATCGTTGTGTGTATTTTTGAGATTATGCACTTGCGATGTCAAAATGGAAATATAAAGCTTTACCTGCAATTCTGGTGCATTTTAGGTGTACCATAATTGCAAAAGAAATATCTCTATGCCCCTCCTAGCACATGTATTCTGAATTTGCATTAAGATAGCATTTAATAAGTACTGTTGCGACTTCCCCGAATCTTTTATTACATTTTATTGTATTTTATCCATATTCATGGCACCCATCAGACACAATATGAACGATTAACTACCGCTGGGTGTCGAAATTAAGCTCTGAGAGGATCGTGGTGTGTGAATTTTTTAGATTATGCACTTGCGATGGCCTCATGGAAATATAAAGCTTTACCTGCACTTCTGGTGTATTTAGCGAGTACCAGAATTGCAAAGGAAATATCTCTATGCCCCTCCTAGCAATTGTATGCTGAATTTGCATTAAGATAGAATTTAATAAGAACTGTTACGACTTCCCCGGATCTTTTATTACATTTAATTATATTTTATCCGTATTCATGGCACCCATCAGACACAATATGAACGATTAACTACAGCTGGGTGTCGAAATAACGCTCTGAGATGATCGTTGTGTGTATTTTTGAGATTATGCACTTGCGATGTCAAAATGGAAATATAAAGCTTTACCTGCACTTCTGGTGCATTGTAGGTGTACCATAATTGCAAAAGAAATATCTCTATGCTCCTCCTAGCACATGTATTCTGAATTTGCATTAAGATAGCATTTAATAAGTACTGTTGCGACTTCCCTGAATATTTTATTACATTCTATTATATTTTATCCATATTCATGGCACCCATCAGACACAATATGAACGATTAACTACCGCTGGGTGTCGAAATTAAGCTCTGAGAGGATCGTGGTGTGTGAATTTTTTAGATTATACACTTGCGATGGCCACATGGAAATATAAAGCTTTACCTGCACTTCTGGTGTATTTAGCGAGTACCAGAATTGCAAAAGAAATATCTCTATGCCCCTCCTAGCAATTGTATGCTGAATTTGCATTAAGATAGAATTTAATAAGAACTGTTACGACTTCCCTGGATCTTTTATTACATTTAATTATATTTTATCCATATTCATGGCACCCATCAGACACAAAATTAACGATTAACTACAGCTGGGTGTCGAAATAACGCTCTGAGATGATCGTTGTGTGTATTTTTGAGATTATGCACTTGCGATGTCAAAATGGAAATATAAAGCTTTACCTGCACTTCTGGTGCATTTTAGGTGTACCATAATTGCAAAAGAAATATCTCTATGCCCCTCCTAGCACATGTATTCTGAATTTGCATTAAGATAGCATTTAATAAGTACTGTTGCGACTTCCCCGAATATTTTATTACATTCTATTATATTTTATCTATATTCATGGCACCCATCAGACACAATATGAACGATTAACTACCGCTGGGTGTCGAAATTAAGCTCTGAGAGGATCGTGGTGTGTGAATTTTTTAGATTATGCACTTGCGATGGCCACATGGAAATATAAAGCTTTACCTGCACTTCTGGTGTATTTAGCGAGTACCAGAATTGCAACGGAAATATCTCTATGCCCCTCCTAGCAATTGTATGCTGAATTTGCATTAAGATAGAATTTAATAAGAACTGTTGCGACTTCCCCGTATATTTTATTACATTTAATTATATTTTATCCGTATTTATGGCACCCATCAGACACAATATGAACGATTAACTACAGCTGGGTGTCGAAATAACGCTCTGAGATGATCGTTGTGTGTATTTTTGAGATTATGCACTTGCGATGTCACCATGGAAATATAAAGCTTTACCTGCAATTCTGGTGCATTTTAGGTGTACCATAATTGCAAAAGAAATATCTCTATGCCCCTCCTAGCACATGTATTCTGAATTTTCCATTAAGATAGCCTTTAATAGGTACTGTTGCGGATATTTTTACTACATTTTATTATATTTATATCCATATTCATGGCACCCATCAGACGCAATATGAACGATTAACTACGGCTGGGTGTCGCAATAACGCTCTGAGATGATCATGGTGTGTGTATTTTTATATTATGCACTTGCGATGGCCACATGTAAATATAATGATTTACCTGCACTTCTGGTGTATTTTACGAGTACCAGAATGGCAAAGGAAATATCTCTATGCCTCTCCTAGCAATTGTATGCTGAATTTGCATTAAGATAGCATTTAATAAGTACTGTTGCGACTTCCCCGAATCTTTTATTACATTTTATTATATTTTATCCATATTCATGGCACCCATCAGACACAATATGAACGATTAACTACAGCTGGGTGTCGAAATAACGCTGTGAAATAATCGTTGTGTGTATTTTTGAGATTTATGCACTTGCGATGGTCAACATGGAAATATAAAGCTTTACCTGCACTTCTTGCGTTATTGACAAGTACCAGAATTGCAAACGCAATATCTCTATGCCCCTCCTAGCAATTGTATGCTGAATTTGCATTAAGATAGCATTTAATAAGTACTTTTGCGACTTCCCCGAATCTTTTATTACATTTTATTATATTTTATCCATATTCATGGCACCCAATCTGACACAATATGAACGATTAACTACGGCTGGGTGTCGAAATAACGCTGTGAAATGATCGTTGTGTGTATTTTTGATATTAAGCACTTGCGATGTCAACATGGAAATATAAAGCTTTACCTGCACTTATGGTATATTTTACGAGTACCAGAATTGCAAAGGAAACATCTCTATGCCCCTCCTAGCAATGGTGTTCAGGATTTGCATTAAGATAGCATTTAATAAGAACTGTTGCGACTTCCCCGGATCTTTTATTACATTTTATTATATTTGTATCCCATATTCATGGCACCCATCAGACACAATAATGAACGATTAACTACAGCTGGGTGTCGAAATAACACTCTGTGATGATCGTTGTGTGTATTTTGGAGATTATGCACTTGCGATGTCAACATGGAAATATAAAGCTATACCTGCACTTCTTGCGTATTTGACGAGTTCGCAGAATGTGCAAAGGCAATATCTCTATACCCCTCCTAGCAATTGTATGCTGGTTTTGCATATAATAGCATCTAATAAGATCTGTTGCGACTTCCCCCGGTTATTATACTACATTTTATTATATTTTATCCATACTTCATGGCACCCATCAGACGCAATATGAACGATTAACTACGGCTGGGTGTCGCAATAACGCTCTGAGATGATCGTGGTGGGTGTATTTTTATATTATGCACTTGCGATGGCCACATGGAAATATAATGATTTACCTGCACTTCTGGTGTATTTTACGAGTACCAGAATGGCAAAGGAAATACCTCTATGCCTCTCCTAGCAATTGTATGCTGAATTTGCATTAAGATAGCATTTAATAAATACTGTTGCGACTTATCCGAATCTTTTATTACATTTTATTATATTTTTATCATATTTATGGCACCCATCAGACACAATATGAACGATTAACTACGGCTGGGTGTCGAAATAACGCTGTGAAATGATCGTTGTGTGTATTTTTGAGATTATGCACTTGCGATGTCAACATGGAAATAGAAAGTTTTACCTGCACTTCTTGAGTTATTGACGAGTACCAGAATTGCAAAGGCAATATCTCTTTGCCCCTCCTACAAATTGTATGCTGAATTTGCATTAAGATAGCATTTAATAGGAACTGTTGCGACTTCCCCGGATCTTTTATTACATTTTATTATATTTTATCCATATTCATGGCGCCCATCAGACACAATATGAACGATTAACTACAGCTGGGTGTCGAAATTAAGCTCTGAGATAATCGTGGTGTGTGTATTTTTTATATTATGCACTTGCGATGGCCACATGGATATATAACGCCTTTACCTGCACTTCTGGTGTATTTTACGAGTACCAGAATTGCAAAGGAAATATCTCTATGCCCGAGCGAATTTGCATTAAGATAGCATTTAATAAAAACTGTTGCGACTTCCCCGGATATTTTATTACCTTTTATTATATTTTATCCATATTCATGGCATCCATCAGACACAATATGAACGATTAACTACGGCTGGGTGTCGAAATAACGCTCTGAGATGGTCGTAGAGTGTGTATTTTTTATATTATGCACTTGCGATGGCCACATGGAAATATATAGCTTTACCTGCAATTCTGGTGTACTTTACGAGTACCATAATTGCAAAGGAAATATCTCTATGCCCCTCCAAGCAATTGTATTCTGAATTTGCATTAAGATAGCATTTAATAAGTACTGTTGCGACCTCCCCGAATATTTTATTATATTTTATCCCTATTCATGGCACCCATCAGACACAATATGAACGATTAACTACCGCTGAGTGTCGAAATTAAGCTCTGAGAGGATCGTGGTGTGTGAATTTTTTAGATTATGCACTTGCGATGGCCAAATGGAAATATAAAGCTTTACCTGCACTTCTGGTGTATCTAGCGAGTACCATAATTGCAAAGGATATATCTCTATGACCCTCCAAGCAATTGTATTCTGAATTTGCATTAAGATAGCATTTAATAAGTACTGTTGCGACTTCCCCGACTGTTTTATTACATTTTATTATATTTTATCCATAATCATGGCGCCCATCAGACACAATATGAACGATTAACTACCGCTGGGTGTCGAAATTAAGCTCTGAGAGGATCGTGGTGTGTGAATTTTTTAGATTATGCACTTGCGATGGCCACATGGAAATATAAAGCTTTACCTGCACTTCTGGTGCATTTTAGGTGTACCATAATTGCAAAAGAAATATCTCTATGCAACTCCTCGCACAAGTATTCTGAATTTGCATTAAGATAGCACTTAATAAGTACTGTTGCGACTTCCCCGAATCTTTTATTACATTTTATTATATTTTATCCATATTCATGGCACCCATCAGACACAATATGAACGATTAACTACAGCTGGGTGTCGAAATTAAGCTCTGAGAGGATAGTGGTGTGTGAATTTTTTAGATTATGCACTTGCGATAGCTACATGGAAATATAAAGCTTTACCTGCACTTATGGTGTATTTTACGAGTACCAGAATTACAAAGGAAATATCTCTATGCCCCTCCTAGCAATTGTATGCTGAATTTGCATTAAAATAGCATTTAATAAAAACTGTTGCGACTTCCCCGGATCTTTTATTACATTTTATTATATTTTATCCATATTCATGGCACCCATCAGACACAATATGAACGATTAACTACGGCTGGGTGTCGAAATAACGCTCTGAGATGATCGTAGAGTGTGTATTTTTTATATTATGCACTTGCGATGGCCACATGGAAATATATAGCTTTACCTGCACTTCTGGTGTGTTTTACGAGTATCATAATTGCAAAGGAAATATCTCTATGCCCCTCCAAGCAATTGTATTCTGAATTTGCATTAAGATAGCATTTAATAAGTACTGTTAAGACCTCCCCGAATATTTTATTACATTCTATTATATTTTATCCAAATTCATGGCACCCATCAGACACAATATGAACGATTAACTACCGCTGGGTGTCGAAATTAAGCTCTGAGAGGATCGTGGTGTGTGAATTTTTTAGATTATGCACTTGCGATGGCCACATGGAAATATAAAGCTTTACCTGCACTTCTGGTGTATTTAGCGAGTACCAGAATTGCAAAGGAAATATCTCTATGCCCCTCCTAGCAATTGTATGCTGAATTTGCATTAAGATAGAATTTAATAAGAACTGTTACGACTTCCCCAGATCTTTTATTACATTTAATTATATTTTATCCATATTCATGGCACCCATCAGACACAATATGAACGATTAACTACAGCTGGGTGTCGAAATAACGCTCTGAGATGATCGTTGTGTGTATTTTTGAGATTATGCACTTGCGATGTCAAAATGGAAATATAAAGCTTTACCTGCACTTCTGGTGCATTTTAGGTGTACCATAATTGCAAAAGAAATATCTCTATGCCCCTCCTAGCACATGTATTCTGAATTTGCATTAAGATAGCATTTAATAAGTACTGTTGCGACTTCCCCGAATCTTTTATTACATTTTATTGTATTTTATCCATATTCATGGCACCCATCAGACACAATATGAACGATTAACTACCGCTGGGTGTCGAAATTAAGCTCTGAGAGGATCGTGGTGTGTGAATTTTTTAGATTATGCACTTGCGATGGCCTCATAGAAATATAAAGCTTTACCTGCACTTCTGGTGTATTTAGCGAGTACCAGAATTGCAAAGGAAATATCTCTATGCCCCTCCTAGCAATTGTATGCTGAATTTGCATTAAAATAGAATTTAATAAGAACTGTTACGACTTACCTGGATCTTTTATTACATTTAATTATATTTTATCCGTATTCATGGCACCCATCAGACACAATATGAACGATTAACTACAGCTGGGTGTCGAAATGACGCTCTGAGATGATCGTTGTGTGTATTTTTGAGATTATGCACTTGCGATGTCACCATGGAAATATAAAGCTTTACCTGCAATTCTGGTGCATTTTAGGTGTACCATAATTGCAAAAGAAATATCTCTATGCCCCTCCTAGCACATGTATTCTGAATTTCTATTAAGATAGACTTTAATAGGTACTGTTGCGACTTCCACGGATATTTTACTACATTTTATTATATTTTATCCATATTCATGGCACCCATCAGACGCAATATGAACGATTAACTACGGCTGGGTGTCGCAATAACGCTCTGAGATGATCGTGGTGTGTGTATTTTTATATTATGCACTTGCGATGGCCACATGTAAATATAATGATTTACCTGCACTTCTGGTGTATTTTACGAGTACCAGAATGGCAAAAGAAATATCTCTATGCCCTTCCTAGCATTGGTGTTCAGGATTTGCATTAAGATAGCATTTAATAAGAACTGTTGCGACTTCCCCGGATCTTTTATTACATTTTATTATATTTTATCCATATTCATGGCACCCATCAGACACAATATGAACGATTAACTACAGCTGGGTGTCGAAATAACACTCTGTGATGATCGTTGTGTGTATTTTTGATATTAAGCACTTGCGATGTCAACATGGAAATTTAAAGCTTTACCTGCACTTATGGTGTATTTTACGAGTACCAGAATTGCAAAGGAAACATCTCTATGCCCTTCCTAGCAATGGTGTTCAGGATTTGCATTAAGATAGCATTTAATAAGAACTGTTGCGACTTCCCCGGATCTTTTATTACATTTTATTATATTTTATCCATATTCATGGCACCCATCAGACACAATATGAACGATTAACTACAGCTGGGTGTCGAAATAACACTCTGTGATGATCGTTGTGTGTATTTTGGAGATTATGCACTTGCGATGTCAACATGGAAATATAAAGCTATACCTGCACTTCTTGCGTATTTGACGAGTTCCAGAATTGCAAAGGCAATATCTCTATACCCCTCCTAGCAATTGTATGCTGGTTTTGCATATAATAGCATCTAATAAGAACTGTTGCGACTTCCCCGGTTATTATACTACATTTAATTATATTTTATCCATATTCATGGCACCCATCAGACACAATATGAACGATTAACTACAGCTGGGTGTCGAAATAACGCTCTGAGATGATCGTTGTGTGTATTTTTGAGATTATGCACTTGCGATGTCAAAATGGAAATATAAAGCTTTACCTGCACTTCTGGTGCATTTTAGGTGTACCATAATTGCAAAAGAAATATCTCTATGCCCCTCCTAGCACATGTATTCTCAATTTGCATTAAGATAGCATTTAATAAGTACTGTTGCGACTTCCCCGAATATTTTATTACATTCTATTATATTTTATCCATATTCATGGCACCCATCAGACACAATATGAACGATTAACTACCGCTGGGTGTCGAAATTAAGCTCTGAGAGGATCGTGGTGTGTAAATTTTTTAGATTATACACTTGCGATGGCCACATGGAAATATAAAGCTTTACCTGCACTTCTGGTGTATTTAGCGAGTACCAGAATTGCAAAGGAAATATCTCTATGCCCCTCCTAGCAATTGTATGCTGAATTTGCATTAAGATAGAATTTAATAAGAACTGTTACGACTTCCCTGGATCTTTTATTACATTTAATTATATTTTATCCATATTCATGGCACCCATCAGACACAATATGAACGATTAACTACAGCTGGGTGTCGAAATAACGCTCTGATATGATCGTTGTGTGTATTTTTGAGATTATGCACTTGCAATGTCAAAATGCAAATATAAAGCTTTACCTGCAAATCTGGTGAATTTTAGGTGTACCATAATTGCAAAAGAAATATCTCTATGCCCCTCCTAGCACATGTATTCTGAATTTGCATTAAGATAGCATTTAATAAGTACTGTTGCGACTTCCCCGAATCTTTTATTACATTTTATTGTATTTTATCCATATTCATGGCACCCATCAGACACAATATGAACGATTAACTACCGCTGGGTGTCGCAATTAAGCTCTGAGAGGATCGTGGTGTGTGAATTTTTTAGATTATGCACTTGCGATGGCCTCATGGAAATATAAAGCTTTACCTGCACTTCTGGTGTATTTAGCGAGTACCAGAATTGCAAAGGAAATATCTCTATGCCCCTCCTAGCAATTGTATGCTGAATTTGCATTAAGATAGAATTTAATAAGAACTGTTACGACTTCCCCGGATCTTTTATTACATTTAATTATATTTTATCCGTATTCATGGCACCCATCAGACACAATATGAACGATTAACTACAGCTGGGTGTCGAAATAACGCTCTGAGATGATCGTTGTGTGTATTTTTGAGATTATGCACTTGCGATGTCAAAATGGAAATATAAAGCTTTACCTGCACTTCTGGTGCATTTTAGGTGTACCATAATTGCAAAAGAAATATCTCTATGCCCCTCCTAGCACATGTATTCTGAATTTGCATTAAGATAGCATTTAATAAGTACTGTTGCGACTTCCCCGAATATTTTATTACATTCTATTATATTTTATCTATATTCATGGCACCCATCAGACACAATATGAACGATTAACTACCGCTGGGTGTCGAAATTAAGCTCTGAGAGGATCGTGGTGTGTGAATTTTTTAGATTATGCACTTGCGATGGCCACATGGAAATATAAAGCTTTACCTGCACTTCTGGTGTATTTAGCGAGTACCAGAATTGCAACGGAAATATCTTTATGCCCCTCCTAGCAATTGTATGCTGAATTTGCATTAAGATAGAATTTAATAAGAACTGTTGCGACTTCCCCGGATATTTTATTACATTTAATTATATTTTATCCGTATTCATGGCACCCATCAGACACAATATGAACGATTAACTACAGCTGGGTGTCGAAATAACGCTCTGAGATGATCGTTGTGTGTATTTTTGAGATTATGCACTTGCGATGTCACCATGGAAATATAAAGCTTTACCTGCAATTCTGGTGCATTTTAGGTGTACCATAATTGCAAAAGAAATATCTCTATGCCCCTCCTAGCACATGTATTCTGAATTTCCATTAAGATAGCCTTTAATAGGTACTGTTGCGGATATTTTACTACATTTTATTATATTTTATCCATATTCATGGCACCCATCAGACGCAATATGAACGATTAACTACGGCTGGGTGTCGCAATAACGCTCTGAGATGATCGTGGTGTGTGTATTTTTATATTATGCACTTGCGATGGCCACATGTAAATATAATGATTTACCTGCACTTCTGGTGTATTTTACGAGTACCAGAATTGCAAAGGAAATATCTCTATGCCTCTCCTAGCAATTGTATGCTGAATTTGCATTAAGATAGCATTTAATAAGTACTGTTGCGACTTCCCCGAGTCTTTTATTACATTTTATTATATTTTATCCATATTCATGGCACCCATCAGACACAATATGAACGATTAACTACAGCTGGGTGTCGAAATAACGCTGTGAAATAATCGTTGTGTGTATTTTTGAGATTATGCACTTGCGATGTCAACATGGAAATATAAAGCTTTACCTGCACTTCTTGCGTTATTGACAAGTACCAGAATTGCAAACGCAATATCTCTATGCCCCTCCTAGCAATTGTATGCTAAATTTGCAGTAAGATAGCATTTAATAAGTACTTTTGCGACTTCCCCGAATCTTTTATTACATTTTATTATATTTTATCCATATTCATGGCACCCATCTGACACAATATGAACGATTAACTGGGTGTCGAAATAACGCTGTGAAATGATCGTTGTGTGTATTTTTGATATTAAGCACTTGCGATGTCAACATGGAAATATAAAGCTTTACCTGCACTTATGGTGTATTTTACGAGTACCAGAATTGCAAAGGAAACATCTCTATGCCCCTCCTAGCAATGGTGTTCAGGATTTGCATTAAGATAGCATTTAATAAGAACTGTTGCGACTTCCCCGGATCTTTTATTACATTTTATTATATTTTATCCATATTCATGGCACCCATCAGACACAATATGAACGATTAACTACAGCTGGGTGTCGAAATAACACTCTGTGATGATCGTTGTGTGTATTTTGGAGATTATGCACTTGCGATGTCAACATGGAAATATAAAGCTATACCTGCATTTCTTGCGTATTTGACGAGTTCCAGAATTGCAAAGGCAATATCTCTATACCCCTCCTAGCAATTGTATGCTGGTTTTGCATATAATAGCATCTAATAAGAACTGTTGCGACTTCCCCGGTTATTATACTACATTTTATTATATTTTATCCATATTCCTGGCACCCATCAGACGCAATATGAACGATTAACTACGGCTGGGTGTCGCAATAGCGCTCTGAGATGATCGTGGTGTGTGTATTTTTATATTATGCACTTGCGATGGCCACATGGAAATATAATGATTTACCTGCACTTCTGGTGTATTTTACGAGTACCAGAATGGCAAAGGAAATACCTCTATGCCTCTCCTAGCAATTGTATGCTGAATTTGCATTAAGATAGCATTTAATAAATACTGTTGCGACTTCCCCGAATTTTATTATATTTTATCCATATTTATGGCACCCATCAGACACAATATGAACGATTAACTACGGCTGGGTGTCGAAATAACGCTGTGAAATGATCGTTGTGTGTATTTTTGAGATTATGCACTTGCGATGTCAACATGGAAATATAAAGTTTTACCTGCACTTCTTGAGTTATTGACGAGTACCAGAATTGCAAAGGCAATATCTCTTTGCCCCTCCTACAAATTGTATGCTGAATTTGCATTAAGATAGCATTTAATAAGAACTGTTGCGACTTCCCCGGATATTTTAATACCTTTTATTATATTTTATCCATATTCATGGCATCCATCAGACACAATATGTACGATTAACTACGGCTGGGTGTCGAAATAACGCTCTGAGATGGTCGTAGAGTGTGTATTTTTTATATTATGCACTTGCGATGGCCACATGGAAATATATAGCTTTACCTGCAATTCTGGTGTACTTTACGAGTACCATAATTGCAAAGGAAATATCTCTATGCCCCTCCAAGCAATTGTATTCTGAATTTGCATTAAGATAGCATTTAATAAGTACTGTTGCGACCTCCCCGAATATTTTATTATATTTTATCCCTATTCATGGCACCCATCAGACACAATATGAACGATTAACTACCGCTGGGTGTCGAAATTAAGCTCTGAGAGGATCGTGGTGTGTGAATTTTTTAGATTATGCACTTGCGATGGCCAAATTGAAATATAAAGCTTTACCTGCAATTCTGGTGTATCTAGCGAGTACCATAATTGCAAAGGATATATCTCTATGACCCTCCAAGCAATTGTATTCTGAATTTGCATTAAGATAGCATTTAATAAGTACTGTTGCGACTTCCCCGACTGTTTTATTACATTTTATTATATTTTATCCATATTCATGGCGCCCATCAGACACAATATGAACGATTAACTACCGCTGGGTGTCGAAATTAAGCTCTGAGAGGATCGTGGTGTGTGAATTTTTTAGATTATGCACTTGCGATGGCCACATGGAAATATAAAGCTTTACCTGCACTTCTGGTGCATTTTAGGTGTACCAGAATTACAAAGGAAATATCTCTATGCCCCTCCTCGCACAAGTATTCTGAATTTGCATTAAGATAGCACTTAATAAGTACTGTTGCGACTTCCCCGAATCTTTTATTACATTTTATTATATTTTATCCATATTCATGGCACCCATCAGACACAATATGAACGATTAACTACAGCTGGGTGTCGAAATTAAGCTCTGAGAGGATAGTGGTGTGTGAATTTTTTAGATTATGCACTTGCGATGGCTACATGGAAATATAAAGCTTTACCTGCACTTATGGTGTATTTTACGAGTACCAGAATTACAAAGGAAATATCTCTATGCCCCTCCTAGCAATTGTATGCTGAATTTGCATTAAAATAGCATTTAATAAAAACTGTTGCGACTTCCCCGGATCTTTTATTACATTTTATTATATTTTATCCATATTCATGGCACCCATCAGACACAATATGAACGATTAACTACGGCTGGGTGTCGAAATAACGCTCTGAGATGATCGTAGAGTGTTTATTTTTTATATTATGCATTTGCGATGGCCACATGGAAATATATAGCTTTACCTGCACTTCTGGTGTGTTTTACGAGTATCATAATTGCAAAGGAAATATCTCTATGCCCCTCCAAGCAATTGTATTCTGAATTTGCATTAAGATAGCATTTAATAAGTACTGTTAAGACCTCCCCGAATATTTTATTACATTCTATTATATTTTATCCAAATTCATGGCACCCATCAGACACAATATGAACGAGTAACTACCGCTGGGTGTCGAAATTAAGCTCTGAGAGTATCGTGGTGTGTGAATTTTTTAGATTATGCACTTGCGATGGCCACATGGAAATATATAGCCTTACCTGCACTAGTGGTGTATTTTACGAGTACCATAATTGCAAAGGAAATATCTCTATGCCCCTCCAAGCAATTGTCTGCTGAATTTGCATTAAGATAGAATCTAATAAGTACTGTTGCGACTTCCCCGAATCTTTTATTACATTTTATTATATTTTATTCATATTCATGGCACCCATCAGACACAATATGAACGATTAACTACGGCTGGGTGTCGAAATAACGCTCTGAGATGATCGTAGAGTATGTATTTTTTATATTATGCACTTGCGATTGCCATATGGAAATATATAGCTTTACCTGCACTTCTGGTGTATTTAGCGAGTTCCAGAATTGCAAAGGCAATATCTCTATACCCCTCCTAGCAATTGTATGCTGGTTTTGTATATAATAGCATTTAATAAGAACTGTTGCGACCTTCCCGGATATTTTACTACATTTTATTATATTTTATCCATATTCATGGAACCCATCACACGCAATATGAACGATTAACTACGGCTGAGTGTCGAAATAACGCTCTGAGATGATCGTAGAGGTTGTATTTTTTATATTATGCACTTGCGATGGCCACATGGAAATATAAAGCTTTACCTGCACTTCTGGTGTATTTGACGAGTACCAGAATTGCAAAGGAAATATGTATATGCCCCTCCTAGCAATTGTATGCTGAATTTGCATTAAGATAGAATTTAATAAGAACTGTTACGACTTCCCCGGATCTTTTATTACATTTAATTATATTTTATCCATATTCATGGCACCCATCAGACACAATATGAACGATTAACTACAGCAGGGTGTCGAAATAACGCTCTGAGATGATCGTTGTGTGTATTTTTGAGATTATGCACTTGCGATGTCAAAATGGAAATATAAAGCTTTACCTGCATTTCTGGTGCAATTTAGGTGTACCATAATTGCAAAAGAAATATCTCTATGCCCCTCCTAGCACATGTATTCTGAATTTGCATTAAGATAGCATTTAATAAGTACTGTTGCGACTTCCCCGAATATTTTATTACATTCTATTATATTTTATCCATATTCATGGCACCCATCAGACACAATATGAACGATTAACTACCGCTGGGTGTCGAAATTAAGCTCTGAGAGGATCGTGGTGTGTGAATTTTTTAGATTATGCACTTGCGATGGCCACATGGAAATATAAAGCTTTACCTGCACTTCTGGTGCATTTTAGGTGTACCATAATTGTAAAAGAAATATCTCTATGCCCCTCCTCACACAAGTATTCTGAATTTGCATTAAGATAGCATTTAATAAGTACTGTTGCGACTTCCCCGAATCTTTTATTACATTTTATTATATTTTATCCATATTCATGGCACCCATCAGACACAATATAAACGATTAACTACAGCTGGGTGTCGAAATTAAGCTCTGAGAGGATAGTGGTGTGTGAAATTTTTAGATTATGCACTTGCGATGGCTACATGGAAATATAAAGCTTTACCTGCACTTATGGTGTATTTTACGAGTACCAGAATTACAAAGGAAATATCTCTATGCCCCTCCTAGCAATTGTATGCTGAATTTGCATTAAGATAGCATTTAATAAAAACTGTTGCGACTTCCCCGGATCTTTTATTACATTTTATTATATTTTATCCATATTCATGGCACCCATCAGACACAATATGAACGATTAACTACGGCTGGGTGTCGAAATAACGCCCTGAGATGATCGTAGAGTGTGTATTTTTTATATTATGCACTTGCGATGGCCACATGGAAATATATAGCTTTACCTGCACTTCTGGTGTGTTTTACGAGTATCATAATTGCAAAGGAAATATCTCTATGCCCCTCCAAGCAATTGTATTCTGAATTTGCATTAAGATAGCATTTAATAAGTACTGTTAAGACCTCCCCGAATATTTTATTACATTCTATTATATTTTATCCAAATTCATGGCACCCATCAGACACAATATGAACGAGTAACTACCGCTGGGTGTCGAAATTAAGCTCTGAGAGTATCGTGGTGTGTGAATTTTTTAGATTATGCACTTGCGATGGCCACATGGAAATATAAAGCTTTACCTGCACTTCTGGTGTATTTAGCGAGTACCAGAATTGCAAAGGAAATATCTCTATGCCCGTCCTAGCAATTGTATGCTGAATTTGCATTAAGATAGAATTTAATAAGAACTGTTGCGACTTCCCCGGATCTTTTATTACATTTAATTATATTTTATCCACATTCATGGCACCCATCAGACACAATATGAACGATTAACTACAGCTGGGTGTCGAAATAACGCTCTGAGATGATCGTTGTGTGTATTTTTGAGATTATGCACTTGCGATGTCAAAATGGAAATATAAAGCTTTACCTGCACTTCTGGTTCATTTTAGGTGTACCATAATTGCAAAAGAAATATCTCTATGCCCCTCCTAGCACATGTATTCTGAATTTGCATTAAGATAACATTTAATAAGTACTTTTGCGACTTAACCGAATCTTTTATTACATTTTATTATATTTTATTCATATTCATGGCACCCATCAGACACAATATGAACGATTAACTACGGCTGGGTGTCGAAATAACGCTCTGAGATGATCGTAGAGTGTGTATTTTTTATATTATGCACTTGCGATGGCCACATGGAAATATATAGCTTTACCTGCACTTCTGGTGTATTTAACGAGTACCAGAATTGCAAAGGAAATATCTCTATGCCCCTCCTAGCAATTGTATGCTGAATTTGCATTAAGATAGCATTTAATAAGGACTGTTGCTAGTTCCCCGGATCTTTTATTACATTTAATTATATTTTATCCATATTCATGGCACCCATCAGACACAATATGAACGATTAACTACAGCTGGCTGTCGAAATAACGCTCTGAGATGATCGTTGTGTGTATTTTGGAGATTATGCACTTGCGATGTCAACATGGAAATATAAAGTTATACCTGCACTTCTTGCGTATTTGACGAGTTCCAGAATTGCAAAGGCAATATCTCTATACCCCTCCTAGCAATTGTATGCTGGTTTTGTATATAATAGCATTTAATAAAAACTGTTGCGACTTTCCCGGATATTTTACTACATTTTATTATATTTTATCCATATTCATGGCACCCATCAGACGCAATATGAACGATTAACTACGGCTGAGTGTCGAAATAACGCTCTGAGATGATCGTAGAGGTTGTATTTTTTATATTATGCACTTGCGATGGCCACATGGAAATACAAAGCTTTACCTGCACTTCTGGTGTATTTGACGAATACCAGAATTGCAAAGGAAATATGTATATGCCCCTCCTAGCAATTGTATGCTGAATTTGCATTAAGATAGAATTTAATAAGAACTGTTACGACTTCCCCGGATCTTTTATTACATTTAATTATATTTTATCCATATTCATGGCACCCATCAGACACAATATGAACGATTAACTACAGCAGGGTGTCGAAATAACGCTCTGAGATGATCGTTGTGTGTATTTTTGAGATTATGCACTTGCGATGTCAAAATGGAAATATAAAGCTTTACCTGCAATTCTGCTGCATTTTAGGTGTACCATAATTGCAAAAGAAATATCTCTATGCCCCTCCTAGCACATGTATTCTGAATTTGCATTAAAATAGCTTTTAATAAGTACTGTTGCGACTTCCCCGAATATTTTATTACATTCTATTATATTTTATCCATATTCATGGCACCCATCAGACACAATATGAACGATTAACTACCGCTGGGTGTCGAAATTAAGCTCTGAGAGGATCGTGGTGTGTGAATTTTTTAGATTATGCACTTGCGATGGCCACATGGAAATATAAAGCTTTACCTGCACTTCTGGTGTATTTAGCGAGTACCAGAATTGCAAAGGAAATATCTCTATGCCCCTCCTAGCAATTGTATGCTGAATTTGCATTAAGATAGAATTTAATAAGAACTGTTACGACTTCCCCGGATCTTTTATTACATTTAATTATATTTTATCCATATTCATGGCACCCATCAGACACAATATGAACGATTAACTACAGCTGGGTGTCGAAATAACACTCTGAGATGATCGTTGTGTGTATTTTTGAGATTATGCACTTGCGATGTTAAAATGGAAATATAAAGCTTTACCTGCACTTCTGGTGCATTTTAGGTGGACCATAATTGCAAAAGAAATATCTCTATGCCCCTCCTAGCACATGTATTCTGAATTTGCATTAAGATAGCATTTAATAAGTACTGTTGCGACTTCCCCGAATATTTTAGTACATTTTATTATATTTTATCCATATTCATGGCACCCATCAGACACAATATGAACGATTAACTACCGCTGGGTGTCGAAATTAAGCTCTGAGAGGATCGTGGTGTGTGAATTTTTTAGATTATGCACTTGCGATGGCCACATGGAAATATAAAGCTCTACCTGCACTTCTGGTGTAATTAGCGAGTACCAGAATTGCAAAGGAAATATCTCTATGCCCCTCCTAGCAATTGTATGCTGAATTTGCATTAAGATAGAATTTAATAAGAACTGTTACGACATCCCCGGATCTTTTATTACATTTAAATATATTTTATCCATATTCATGGCACCCATCAGACACAATATGAACGATTAACTACAGCTGGGTGTCGAAATAACGCTCTGAGATGATCGTTCTGTGTATTTTTGAGATTATGCACTTGCGATGTTAAAATGGAAATATAAAGCTTTACCTGCACTTCTGGTGCATTTTAGGTGTACCATAATTGCAAAAGAAATATCTCTATGCCCCTCCTAGCACATGTATTCTGAATTTGCATTAAGATAACATTTAATAAGTACTGTTGCGACTTAACCGAATCTTTTATTACATTTTATTGTATTTTATCCATATTCATGGCACCCATCAGACACAATATGAACGATTAACTACAGCTGGGTGTCGAAATAACGCTCTGAGATGATCGTTGTGTGTATTTTTGAGATTATGCACTTGCGATGTCAAAATGGAAATATAAAGCTTTACCTGCACTTCTGGTTCATTTTAGGTGTACCATAATTGCAAAAGAAATATCTCTATGCCCCTCCTAGCACATGTATTCTGAATTTGCATTAAGATAACATTTAATAAGTACTGTTGCGACTTAACCGAATCTTTTATTACATTTTATTGTATTTTATCCATATTCATGGCACCCATCAGACACAATATGAACGATTAACTACCGCTGGGTGTCGAAATTAAGCTCTGAGAGGATCGTGGTGTGTGAATTTTTTAGATTATGCACTTGCGATGGCCACATGGAAATATATAGCCTTACCTGCACTAGTGGTGTATTTTACGAGTACCATAATTGCAAAGGAAATATCTCTATGCCCCTCCTAGCAATTGTATGCTGAATTTGCATTAAGATAGCATTTAATAAGGACTGTTGCTACTTCCCCGGATCTTTTATTACATTTAATTATATTTTATCCATATTCATGGCACCCATCAGAACCAATATGAACGATTAACTACAGCTGGCTGTCGAAATAACTCTCTGAGATGATCGTTGTGTGTATTTTGGAGAATATGCACTTGCGATGTCAACATGGAAATATAAAGCTATACCTGCACTTTTTGCGTATTTGACGAGTTCCAGAATTGCAAAGGCAATATCTCTATACCCCTCCTAGCAATTGTATGCTGAATTTGCATTAAGATAGCATTTAATAAGGACTGTTGCTACTTCCCCGGATCTTTTATTACATTTAATTATATTTTATTCATATTCATGGCACCCATCAGACGCAATATGAACGATTAACTACGGCTGAGTGTCGAAATAACGCTCTGAGATGATCGTAGAGGTTGTATTTTTTATATTATGCACTTGCGATGGCCACATGGAAATATAAAGCTTTACTTGCACTTCTGGTGTATTTGACGAGTACCAGAATTGCAAAGGAAATATGTATATGCCCCTCCTAGCAATTGTATGCTGAATTTGCATTAAGATAGAATTTAATAAGAACTGTTACGACTTCCCCGGATCTTTTATTACATTTAATTATATTTTATCCATATTCATGGCACCCATCAGACACAATATGAACGATTAACTACAGCTGGGTGTCGAAATAACACTCTGAGATGATCGTTGTGTGTATTTTTGAGATTATGCACTTGCGATGTTAAAATGGAAATATAAAGCTTTACCTGCACTTCTGGTGCATTTTAGGTGGACCATAATTGCAAAAGAAATATCTCTATGCCCCTCCTAGCACATGTATTCTGAATTTGCATTAAGATAGCATTTAATAAGTACTGTTGCGACTTCCCCGAATATTTTAGTACATTTTATTATATTTTATCCATATTCATGGCACCCATCAGACACAATATGAACGATTAACTACCGCTGGGTGTCGAAATTAAGCTCTGAGAGGATCGTGGTGTGTGAATTTTTTAGATTATGCACTTGCGATGGCCACATGGAAATATAAAGCTCTACCTGCACTTCTGGTGTAATTAGCGAGTACCAGAATTGCAAAGGAAATATCTCTATGCCCCTCCTAGCAATTGTATGCTGAATTTGCATTAAGATAGAATTTAATAAGAACTGTTACGACATCCCCGGATCTTTTATTACATTTAAATATATTTTATCCATATTCATGGCACCCATCAGACACAATATGAACGATTAACTACAGCTGGGTGTCGAAATAACGCTCTGAGATGATCGTTCTGTGTATTTTTGAGATTATGCACTTGCGATGTTAAAATGGAAATATAAAGCTTTACCTGCACTTCTGGTGCATTTTAGGTGTACCATAATTGCAAAAGAAATATCTCTATGCCCCTCCTAGCACATGTATTCTGAATTTGCATTAAGATAACATTTAATAAGTACTGTTGCGACTTAACCGAATCTTTTATTACATTTTATTGTAGTTTATCCATATTCATGGCACCCATCAGACACAATATGAACGATTAACTACAGCTGGGTGTCGAAATAACGCTCTGAGATGATCGTTGTGTGTATTTTTGAGATTATGCACTTGCGATGTCAAAATGGAAATATAAAGCTTTACCTGCACTTCTGGTTCATTTTAGGTGTACCATAATTGCAAAAGAAATATCTCTATGCCCCTCCTAGCACATGTATTCTGAATTTGCATTAAGATAACATTTAATAAGTACTGTTGCGACTTAACCGAATCTTTTATTACATTTTATTGTATTTTATCCATATTCATGGCACCCATCAGACACAATATGAACGATTAACTACCGCTGGGTGTCGAAATTAAGCTCTGAGAGGATCGTGGTGTGTGAATTTTTTAGATTATGCACTTGCGATGGCCACATGGAAATATATAGCCTTACCTGCACTAGTGGTGTATTTTACGAGTACCATAATTGCAAAGGAAATATCTCTATGCCCCTCCTAGCAATTGTATGCTGAATTTGCATTAAGATAGCATTTAATAAGGACTGTTGCTACTTCCCCGGATCTTTTATTACATTTAATTATATTTTATCCATATTCATGGCACCCATCAGAACCAATATGAACGATTAACTACAGCTGGCTGTCGAAATAACTCTCTGAGATGATCGTTGTGTGTATTTTGGAGAATATGCACTTGCGATGTCAACATGGAAATATAAAGCTATACCTGCACTTTTTGCGTATTTGACGAGTTCCAGAATTGCAAAGGCAATATCTCTATACCCCTCCTAGCAATTGTATGCTGAATTTGCATTAAGATAGCATTTAATAAGGACTGTTGCTACTTCCCCGGATCTTTTATTATATTTAATTATATTTTATTCATATTCATGGCACCCATCAGACGCAATATGAACGATTAACTACGGCTGAGTGTCGAAATAACGCTCTGAGATGATCGTAGAGGTTGTATTTTTTATATTATGCACTTGCGATGGCCACATGGAAATATAAAGCTTTACTTGCACTTCTGGTGTATTTGACGAGTACCAGAATTGCAAAGGAAATATGTATATGCCCCTCCTAGCAATTGTATGCTGAATTTGCATTAAGATAGAATTTAATAAGAACTGTTACGACTTCCCCGGATCTTTTATTACATTTAATTATATTTTATCCATATTCATGGCACCCATCAGACACAATATGAACGATTAACTACAGCTGGGTGTCGAAATAACGCTCTGAGATGATCGTTGTGTGTATTTTTGAGATTATGCATTTGCGATGGCCACATGGAAATATAAAGCTTTACCTGCATTTCTGGTGCATTTTAGGTGTACCATAATTGCAAAAGAAATATCTCTATGCCCCTCCTAGCACATGTATTCTGAATTTGCATTAAGATAGCATTTAATAAGTACTGTTGCGACTTCCCCGAATATTTTATAACATTCTATTATATTTTATCCATATTCACGGCACCCATCAGACACAATATGAACGATTAACTACCGCTGGGTGTCGAAATTAAGCTCTGAGAGGATCGTGGTGTGTGAATTTTTTAGATTATGCAATTGCGATGGCCACATGGAAATATAAAGCTTTACCTGCACTTCTGGTGTATTTAGCGAGTACCAGAATTGCAAAGGAAATATCTCTATGCCCCTCCTAGCAATTGTATGCTGAATTTGCATTAAGATAGAATTTAATAAGAACTGTTACGACTTCCCCGGATCTTTTATTACATTTAATTATATTTTATCCATATTCATGGCACCCATCAGACACAATATGAACGATTAACTACAGCTGGGTGTCGAAATAACGCTCTGAGATGATCGTAGAGTGTGTATTTTTTATATTATGCACTTGTGATAGCCACATGGAAATATAAAGCTTTACCTGCACTTCTGGTGTATTTAGCGAGTACCAGAATTGCAAAGGAAATATCTCTATGCCCCTCCTAGCAATTGTATGCTGAATTTGCATTAAGATAGAATTTAATAAGAACTGTTACGACTTCCCCGGATCTTTTATTACATTTAATTATATTTTATCCATATTCATGGCACCCATCAGACACAATATGAACGATTAACTACAGCTGGGTGTCGAAATAACGCTCTGAGATGATCGTTGTGTGTATTTTTGAGATTATGCACTTGCGATGTCAAAATGGAAATATAAAGCTATACCTGCACTTCTTGCGTATTTGACGAGTTCCAGAATTGCAAAGGCAATATCTCTATACCCCTCCTAGCAATTGTATGCTGGTTTTGTATATAATAGCATATAATAAGAACTGTTGCGACTTTCTCGGATATTTTACTACATTTTATTATATTTTATCCATATTCATGGCACCCATCAGACGCAATATGAACGATTAACTACGGCTGAGTGTCGAAATAACGCTCTGAGATGATCGTAGAGGTTGTATTTTTTATATTATGCACTTGCGATGGCCACATGGAAATATAGAGCTTTACCTGCACTTCTGGTGTATTTGACGAGTACCAGAATTGCAAAGGAAATATGTATATGCCCCTCCTAGCAATTTTATGCTGAATTTGCATTAAGATAGAATTTAATAAGAACTGTTACGACTTCCCCGGATCTTTTATTACATTTAATTATATTTTATCCATATTCATGGCACCCATCAGACACAATATGAACGATTAACTACAGCTGGGTGTCGAAATAACGCTCTGAGATGATCGTTGTGTGTATTTTTGAGATTATGCACTTGCGATGTTAAAATGGAAATATAAAGCTTTACCTGCACTTCTGGTGCATTTTAGGTGTACCATAATTGCAAAAGAAATATCTCTATGAATATTTTAGTACATTCTATTATATTTTATCCATATTCATGGCACCCATCAGACACAATATGAACGATTAACTACCGCTGGGTGTCGAAATTAAGCTCTGAGAGGATCGTGGTGTGTGAATTTTTTAGATTATGCACTTGCGATGGCCACATGGAAATATAAAGCTTTACCTGCACTTCTGGTGTATTTAGCGAGTACCAGAATTGCAAAGGAAGTATCTCTATGCCCCTCCTAGCAATTGTATGCTGAATTTGCATTAAGATAGAATTTAATAAGAACTGTTACGACTTCCCCGGATCTTTTATTACATTTAATTATATTTTATCCATATTCATGGCACCCATCAGACACAATATGAACGATTAACTACAGCTGGGTGTCGAAATAACGCTCTGAGATAATCGTTGTGTGTATTTTTGAGATTATGCACTTGCGATGTTAAAATGGAAATATAAAGCTTTACCTGAGCTTCTGGTGCATTTTAGGTGTACCATAATTGCAAAAGAAATATCTCTATGCCCCTCCTAGCACATGTATTCTGAATTTGCATTAAGATAGCATTTAATAAGTACTGTTGCGACTTCCCCGAATATTTTAGTACATTCTATTATATTTTATCCATATTCATGGCACCCATCAGACACAATATGAACGATTAACTACAACTGGGTGTCGAAATAACGCTCTGAGATGATCGTTGTGTGTATTTTTGAGATTATGCACTTGCGATGTCAAAATGGAAATATAAAGCTTTACCTGCACTTCTGGTTCATCTTAGGTGTACCATAATTGCAAAAGAAGTATCTCTATGCCCCTCCTAGCACATGTATTCTGAATTTGCATTAAGATAACATTTAATAAGTACTGTTGCGACTTAACCGAATCTTTTATTACATTTTATTGTATTTTATCCATATTCATGGCACCCATCAGACACAATATGAACGATTAACTACCGCTGGGTGTCGAAATTAAGCTCTGAGAGGATCGTGGTGTGTGAATTTTTTAGATTATGCACTTGCGATGGCCACATGGAAATATATAGCCTTACCTACACTAGTGGTGTATTTTACGAGTACCATAATTGCAAAGGAAATATCTCTATGCCCCTCCAAGCAATTGTCTGCTGAATTTGCATTAAGATAGCATTTAATAAGGACTGTTGCTACTTCCGCGGATCTTTTATTACATTTAATTATTTTTTATCCATATTCATGGCACCCATCAGACACAATATGAACGATTAACTACAGCTGGCTGTCGAAATAACGCTCTGAGATGATCGTTGTGTGTATTTTGGAGATTATGCACTTGCGATGTCAACATGGAAATATAAAGCTATACCTACACTTCTTGCGTATTTGACGAGTTCCAGAATTGCAAAGGCAATATCTCTATACCCTCCTAGCAATTGTATGCTGGTTTTGTATATAATAGCATTTAATAAGAACTGTTGCGACTTTCCCGGATATTTTACTACATTTTATTATATTTTATCCATATTCATGGCACCCATCAGACGCAATATGAACGATTAACTACGGCTGAGTGTCGAAATAACGCTCTGAGATGATCGTAGAGGTTGTATTTTTTATATTATGCACTTGCGATGGCCACATGGAAATATAAAGCTTTACTTGCACTTCTGGTGTATTTGACGAGTACCAGAATTGCAAAGGAAATATGTATATGCCCCTCCTAGCAATTGTATGCTGAATTTGCATTAAGATAGAATTTAATAAGAACTGTTACGACTTCCCCGGATCTTTTATTACATTTAATTATATTTTATCCATATTCATGGCACCCATCAGACACAATATGAACGATTAACTACAGCTGGGTGTCGAAATAACGCTCTGAGATGATCGTTGTGTGTATTTTTGAGATTATGCATTTGCGATGGCCACATGGAAATATAAAGCTTTACCTGCATTTCTGGTGCATTTTAGGTGTACCATAATTGCAAAAGAAATATCTGTATGCCCCTCCTAGCACATGTATTCTGAATTTGCATTAAGATAGCATTTAATAAGTACTGTTGCGACTTCCCCGAATATTTTATTACATTCTATTATATTTTATCCATATTCACGGCACCCATCAGACACAATATGAACGATTAACTACCGCTGGGTGTCGAAATTAAGCTCTGAGAGGATCGTGGTGTGTGAATTTTTAGATTATGCACTTGCGATGACCACATGGAAATATAAAGCTTTACCTGCACTTCTGGTGTATTTAGCGAGTACCAGAATTGCAAAAGAAATATCTCTATGCCCCTCCTAGCAATTGTATGCTGAATTTGCATTAAGATAGAATTTAATAAGAACTGTTACGACTTCCCCGGATCTTTTATTACATTTAATTATATTTTATCCATATTCATGGCACCCATCAGACACAATATGAACGATTAACTACGGCTGGGTGTCGAAATAACGCTCTGAGATGATCGTAGAGTGTGTATTTTTTATATTATGCACTTGTGATAGCCACATGGAAATATAAAGCTTTACCTGCACTTCTGGTGTATTTAGCGAGTACCAGAATTGCAAAGGAAATATCTCTATGCCCCTCCTAGCAATTGTATGCTGAATTTGCATTAAGATAGAATTTAATAAGAACTGTTACGACTTCCCCGGATCTTTTATTACATTTAATTATATTTTATCCATATTCATGGCACCCATCAGACACAATATGAACGATTAACTACAGCTGGGTGTCGAAATAACGCTCTGAGATGATCGTTGTGTGTATTTTTGAGATTATGCACTTGCGATGTTAAAATGGAAATATAAAGCTTTACCTGCACTTCTGTGCATTTTAGGTGTACCATAATTGCAAAAGAAATATCTCTATGCCCCTCCTAGCACATGTATTCTGAATTTGCATTAAGATAGCATTTAATAAGTACTGTTGCGACTTCCCCGAATATTTTAGTACATTCTATTATATTTTATCCATATTCATGGCACCCATCAGACACAATATGAACGATTAACTACCGCTGGGTGTCGAAATTAAGCTCTGAGAGGATCGTGGTGTGTGAATTTTTTCGATTATACACTTGCGATGGCCACATGGAAATATAAAGCTTTACCTGCACTTCTGGTGTATTTAGCGAGTACCAGAATTGCAAAGGAAATATCTCTATGCCCCTCCTAGCAATTGTATGCTGAATTTGCATTAAGATAGAATTTAATAAGAACTGTTACGACTTCCCTGGATCTTTTATTACATTTAATTATATTTTATCCATATTCATGGCACCCATCAGACACAATATGAACGATTAACTACAGCTGGGTGTCGAAATAACGCTCTGATATGATCGTTGTGTGTATTTTTGAGATTATGCACTTGCGATGTCAAAATGGAAATATAAAGCTTTACCTGCAATTCTGGTGCATTTTAGGTGTACCATAATTGCAAAAGAAATATCTCTATGCCCCTCCTAGCACATGTATTCTGAATTTGCATTAAGATAGCATTTAATAAGTACTGTTGCGACTTCCCCGAATCTTTTATTACATTTTATTGTATTTTGTCCATATTCATGGCACCCATCAGACACAATATGAACGATTAACTACCGCTGGGTGTCGAAATTAAGCTCTGAGAGGATCGTGGTGTGTGAATTTTTTAGATTATGCACTTGCGATGGCCACATGGAAATATAAAGCTTTACCTGCACCTCTGGTGTATTTAGCGAGTACCAGAATTGCAAAGGAAATATCTCTATGCCCCTCCTAGCAATTGTATGCTGAATTTGCATTAAGATAGAATTTAATGAGAACTGTTACGACTTCCCCGGATCTTTTATTATATTTAATTATATTTTATCCATATTCATGGCACCCATCAGACACAATTTGAACGATTAACTACAGCTGGGTGTCGAAATAACGCTCTGAGATGATCGTTGTGTGTATTTTTGAGATTATGCACTTGCGATGTCAAAATGGAAATATAAAGCTTTACCTGCAATTCTGCTGCATTTTAGGTGTACCATAATTGCAAAATAAATATCTCTATGCCCCTCCTAGCACATGTATTCTGAATTTGCATTAAGATAGCATTTAATAAGTACTGTTGCGACTTCCCCGAATATTTTAGTACATTCTATTATATTTTATCCATATTCATGGCACCCATCATTCACAATATGAACGATTAACTACAGCTGGGTATCGAAATAACGCTCTGAGATGATCGTTGTGTGTATTTTTGAGATTATGCACTTGCGATGTCAAAATAGAAATATAAAGCTTTACCTGCACTTCTGGTTCATTTTAGGTGTACCATAATTGCAAAAGAAATATCTCTATGCCCCTCCTAGCACATGTATTCTGAATTTGCATTAAGATAACATTTAATAAGTACTGTTGCGACTTAACCGAATCTTTTATTACATTTTATTGTATTTTATCCATATTCATGGCACCCATCAGACACAATATGAACGATTAACTACCGCTGGGTGTCGAAATTAAGCTCTGAGAGGATCGTGGTGTGTGAATTTTTTAGATTATGCACTTGCGATGGCCACATGGAAATATATAGCCTTACCTGCACTAGTGGTGTATTTTACGAGTACCATAATTGCAAAGGAAATATCTCTATGCCCCTCCTAGCAATTGTATGCTGAATTTGCATTAAGATAGCATTTAATAAGTACTGTTGCGACTTAACCGAATCTTTTATTACATTTTATTATATTTTATTCATATTCATGGCACCCATCAGACACAATATGAACGATTAACTACGGCTGGGTGTCGAAATAACGCTCTGAGATGATCGTAGAGTGTGTATTTTTTATATTATGCACTTGCGATGGCCACATGGAAATATAAAGCTTTACCTGCACTTCTGGTGTAGTTGACGAATACCAGAATTGCAAAGGAAATATGTATATGCCCCTCCTAGCAATTGTATGCTGAATTTGCATTAAGATAAAATTTAATAAGAACTGTTACGACTTTCCCGGATCTTTTATTACATTTAATTATATTTTATCCATATTCATGGCACCCATCAGACACGATATGAACGATTAACTACAGCTGGGTGTCGAAATAACGCTCTGAGATGATCGTTGTGTGTATTTTTGAGATTATGCACTTGCGATGTCAAAATGGAAATATAAAGCTTTACTTGCACCTCTGGTGTATTTAGCGAGTACCAGAATTGCAAAGGAAATATCTCTATGCCCGTCCTAGCAATTGTATGCTGAATTTGCATTAAGATAGAATTTAATGAGAACTGTTACGACTTCCCCGGATCTTTTATTATATTTAATTATATTTTATCCATATTCATGGCACCCATCAGACACAATATGAACGATTAACTACAGCTGGGTGTCGAAATAACGCTCTGAGATGATCGTTGTGTGTATTTTTGAGATTATGCACTTGCGATGTCAAAATGGAAATATAAAGCTTTACCTGCAATTCTGCTGCATTTTAGGTGTACCATAATTGCAAAAGAAATATCTCTATGCCCCCGTCCTAGCACATGTATTCTGAATTTGCAATAAGATAGCTTTTAATAAGTACTGTTGCGACTTCCCCGAATATTTTAGTACATTCTATTATATTTTATCCATATTCATGGCACCCATCAGACACAATATGAACGATTAACTACAGCTGGGTGTCGAAATTAAGCTCTGAGAGGATCGTGGTGTGTGAATTTTTTAGATTATGCACTTGCGATGGCCACATGGAAATATAAAGCTTTACCTGCACTTCTGGTGTAACTAGCGAGTACCAGAATTGCAAAGGAAATATCTCTATGCCCCTAATAGCAATTGTATGCTGAATTTGCATTAAGATAGAATTTAATAAGAACTGTTACGACTTCCCCGGATCTTTTATTACATTTAATTATATTTTATCCATATTCATGGCACCCATCAGACTCAATATGAACGATTAACTACCGCTGGGTGTCGAAATTAAGCTCTGAGAGGATCGTGGTGTGTGAATTTTTTAGATTATGCACTTGCGATGGCCACATGGAAATATAAAGCTTTACCTGCACTTCTGGTGTATTTAGCGAGTACCAGAATTGCAAAGGAAATATCTCTATGCCCCTCCTAGCAATTGTATGCTGAATTTGCATTAAGATAGAATTTAATAAGAACTGTTACGACTTCCCCGGATCTTGTATTACATTTAATTATATTTTATCCATATTCATGGCACCCATCAGACACAATATGAACGATTAACTACAGCTGGGTGTCGAAATAACGCTCTGAGATGATCGTTGTGTGTATTTTTGAGATTATGCACTTGCGATGTCAAAATGGAAATATAAAGCTTTACCTGCAATTCTGGTGCATTTTAGGTGTACCATAATTGCAAAAGAAATATCTCTATGCCCCTCCTAGCACATGTATTCTGAATTTGCATTTAGATAGCATTTAATAAGTACTGTTGCGACTTCCCCGAATATTATATTACATTCTATTATACTTTATCCATATTCATGGCACCCATCAGACACAATATGAACGATTAACTACCGCTGGGTGTCGAAATTAAGCTCTGAGAGGATCGTGGTGTGTGAGTTTTTTAGATTATGCACTTGCGATGGCCACATGGAAATATAAAGCTTTACCTGCACTTCTGGTGTATTTAGCGAGTACCAGAATTGCAAAGGAAATATCTCTATGCCCCTCCTAGCAATTGTATGCTGAATTTGCATTAAGATAGAATTTAATAAGAACTGTTACGACTTCCCCGGATCTTTTATTACATTTAATTATATTTTATCCATA
>CALNHX010004288.1:0-130637 GCA_940337035.1 Agriotes lineatus | reverse complement strand
AAAAAATCATTTAGAAGTATATAGCTGTCAGGGCATTAATAAATTTTAATCGTAACTCTCTATCTAATTTTGTGTTTGCGTTATAATAATAGTTTCATGTTACTATTAAAACAAAAACTATTTGTTGGAAATTTCTACAAACCAGTATTATAATCATACTTATTCTTAAAAATTAATTATACAAACACTTCTATAAGTCTTATGTTTTCTGTCCACAGAATTTCTTAATTTGCATGGAAATGTGCATGGCAGCAGTTGCGCATCATTATAGCTTCTCATACAAAGCATACATACGGAGTGATTCAACACAGAGTTGCTGTCAAGCGTTTATGGCCATGTGGGACGTGTCTGATGTTCAGCGTGATATCCAAGAACATTTAGGGATCGTCAGTAAGTGTCGATTTATTATTAATATATACTTTATTCACACTGTTTGTATGAATAGGTAGTTCAATAAGTAGGCGGATTCGAGGACGCAGCATGTACAGTTTTGCACGCGGTGAAGATGAATTTTCAAGCTTGGTCCCTAGAACATCGACCAGTGCTCCAACAAGCACGGGCCTGTATCAAAATGACGACGAAGAGCTTATTATTAAGTATGGAGCAGTCGAAACTGGTGTTTTACCTAGAAGTACGTCCGGCGACAATAATCCTAGTGACCAGAAGTTTTTGCATTTATAAATATTTTTATTGTGCTTGATCTAAGTGATTCTAAGGAGGTCTAATAAGTTTTATATGTATATATTTAGAATACGAAATAATGGAAACTGCATTTTTGTTACTTTAATTATTATTATATTTAAATAACTGTGATAGTAATTCCACTGTCTTAATTGTTTTAACAACATTACAGTGTCTTAAGAGTATGAATCACAAATTTCAGATCTGGAGGATGAGCTAGATTGTAACAGCAAAGAAAAAAAAGCCAGGATTTGCAAAAAAATGTAATGCTGGGGGAAAAGCCTGCAGGATATGTAATCTATTATGAACTTTTTGTCTGCATTTCCAAGGATAAAGGGGCATACACATTTTTGCTCACATTAACAGTGTGAATAGAAACTCTTCAAAAGAAATGATTTCTATTTAGATGAAAAGTACGTATCTTATCAATATTAAAACCACTCGTATAGAAACTCGGGTAGCTGAGAAACAGACTTGTAGAGGTCAATGTCGACGATCCCGACCTGGCAATGAAAATACTTCGTAAAAAAGCTAATGTGTTAAACACATTTTTCAACAAAATTAAGATCTATGATGACCAAACACCTCAACAAAGAAAATATTTATCTGAAAAACGAGAGGAACTAAAGCAAAAAACTGAAATGAGTGAACAAAACTTGACCATTCGATATGTTAAAGGACTTCCAACGATTGTAAACCGTAATGCATCAAAAAACTAAACAACAAAATTTTTAATCTTAATCTTATGTATACAATTATCTCTACTCTCGCCACACAGTTCAATGATCTTTAATTCACACCAAAAAAAGCCTCCTATGAACACAAACTCGTAGGTAGACCCAAAGCATTATATTCATATGTTAGACAACGCACCGCATCTAAAGTGTCTATTCCTACAAATCGGAACGTTGTTACCGTTACGGCGACTGTAAAGAAGTAAGCAAAGGCAACCGACTACTCAGCCGGAGCTGGTTGTGGGTAAAACTAAAGGCTCAAAAGCTTTAGCTGAAAAATAAAAATATGGGCGCCAAGTAGCAAGTAACCCATCACTTTGCTAAACAAAAAGTACACTACAGAAGGCGCTACTAACCAAACCTGAAAATAAAAAGGTAATGGCAAAGGCACAGATCAGATACGCAGGCAAAGATGTCAAGGCAGTATAATTCCAGCAAACTGAGAATACAAACACAATTAAAATACACACAAAAATATCATACGGCAAAACAAATCAGCATATCACAAAATTCATATCACAGTAATAATTAAGCCTCACCAGAATATCGGCATATAATTTAAATATTCATAAAAGCGTACTTGACATAAGGGCGCAATAAAAAAAAATATGCATAAGGGAATTACACGTTGACTTTTGACATGGCCATTTGCACTACTAAATGAAGGTGGTCAATAGCTTCATGGCTATAACACAATTGTTATAGCTGAAAATTTGGATTAGCTAGTTGAATTCGACCAACTACCCACTATGCAAGGTTTGCCTTAATTTACAATAACGCTTATACGGAATTCAAGATCTTGCTTCCTATCATAGCGCTTTAAAAACCGATAGTTGACTAAAGTACTTATCAATCTGCATTAAAATGTCGTAAGCGAAACTTACATTGAATTACTTGCACTTGTATACTGAAGTTGTATTCAACCGAATGTTATGTCACTAACGAATCGTGACGCTCGAAAATGGATCAAGGCTTGTCATGCAAATGCCATACTAAAAGCAATACTATTAACACTCGAACAGGGCGTAAAACACAACCGTTCAAATAATCTAAACAGCTAAAGGCTAATTAGAATGAACTACCGCAATAGTTTCTTTACAATGAAAATTACATCAACTACTTTACATGGGTGAGATACACGCTTAAAATACATATTAAGAGCATCCTAATGTGTTACCCCCCCTACTATTATGATACAACAATTTAAGACCAATAATGCATTGTAACACAATGTCTCTCCGCACTCTTACCTGCTTATAAATCTCTGCCACCAAATAGGGGTAGCTTTGGGAGTTTACGCTCGGGACCACTCAGTCGCAGATGGGAGTGGGTTCCAAAGAACAAATTACCTGAGTTTCCAGGATCCTAGGGCGCCACGCCGTTGTAGCTTCGTATTAATACTCCCCATTGAAACGTGTCACGGCGAACCTAAATTGCTTATAAAAGAAAGCAGAGATTCGACGCAGTAGCAAATAAAAGACAGATTTCACTTGTGTATATATAATACCCACAATGGTTCTAACATATTCGATACAGTCTGTACATAAGGATTAATACCAGAAGGGCAAACCAGATAAATGTAACATAAAGGCTATTTAGCATAAACACATGTTACGGCAATTCGACGTTTGACTTTAATTAGGACCTCAATTTTTACTTAATGTAATCAAAATTTAATGACAAGAGTAATTAAGTAAATTTAGCTCCCGACAAATAGTCCTTAAACGCTGTGTTCTGTACACGTCAAAAGAGAGCCTTATGTATTCATAGCTCTATATTACCCACATTCAATACCTGGTGTTTGTACTAATTAAACAGATCTGTGTAAGCGCACTACCAGAAGCCACATTGGCTTATAAATGACATCGCTCGTGTGACAGTATTACCTCGTTCAAGTCACGGTAATACCAAAAATGGGTATTTAAATGTTAAACCTCAGTTAACGAATCTAACTAAGCAAGGACAAGTCCTCCCATAAAGTCAATTACAAATTTCAACTGAATTCCTAAACTATTAACTATTTTTCAACGAGCTTGACCGTAGTAGAAAGATTTGATACACAAGTACTAATAAACAAGGCACATGAAATGCAACGAGTAGCAAAAAGGTTGCACTGAATGCAATTTAATTAAATTTAGTAATAGATTGTACAGCACCTTGGGTCGACGAAAAACTGTGACAGCTATCAAACCTTTTCCATGAAGCAATGGGTCCCGTGGCCTAGTTTGACATCACCAGGATTCGATCCATTTAAATCAGAGCTGTCAAGTGAATTTGAGACGCCAAAGAGCTGGCCCCAAAGAAGAAGTCAGCTGCCTATTAAACCTCGTACAAAGCCCCGTACGAAGTCTCCTATGTAGGAAGTTTCCAATTAGACAAGAAATTAAACGAACAACACTACATACCAAGGATCAAGCAGAAATCATTGCATAGCACTATTTAGCGGATTCCGATCCATGGAGACTTTCAAGCACTACAATTCCATCACAAATAGGCACAAACGGCAAGAAGAAGCCCAATTTCTTGGCTAAAAATAAGCGGCTTACAATTCCATCCCGAAATGGATGCCAAAACAGCAAGACAAATAACAACACCCCAAACAAACAATTTTCTTGTTTCGTTACACGAGCGCCACCTATCTCAGGATGTCAGAGCTTGGAATCGAGATCTGCAATAATGCACTATGTTTTGCATAAAATCAGACGCTCCAAGTGTTCAAAAATTAGAATGTAACAAATGTTTATCGAGTACGTTGTAGCACAATCACGAAAGCACCTTCAGACGCATCTTGAGGCTCGAGGGGCCGAAATTAAAATACAAAGTAACCGACCTTTGCAATGAACCTCCCGGCTGCAACAGACTTAGACAAGGGCTCGAGGGACTGCAGGGCCCAGCTCGGGCAAGGGTGCAGAACTAACAACCAGCAGGTAACGTGTCGGACACAGGAGCTTCACCTGTGCTCTTTATTGTAGGCGAAGGATTTCTACGTGCTCGCCAAATTTGAGGCGGCAGCTAGGGGCCATCTTCGTCGATTAATCCTAGGTGCAGATGCGCTCGCAAGGGGCGAAATATTACTCGGAACACCACCAAATCAAGGACGTAGCCCAGCGAAAGGTACGTCACCAAACAGAAGAAGCCGCAGGTGTTTCCGGCTTCATTTCGCCAAAGGGGGAAACATGTGCTTGCCAATACAAAAATCCAAACTAGGTTTGGGCTTGGGAAACTACCAAAATACACTTTACGGGGCCTGCATTAGAACTAGGGCTGGGCCGATACCTCGATTCAGATACCGATACTGATACTTTCGATACCCTAATTCGATGCTCGATACCCGATACTGTATCTAATTTTCAGATACTTTGCAATTTTCTTTTAAATTTCCGGTTTTTAATTTGCAAGGTATTAAAAATTAACAATCTAGTATCTTCTTGTACAGTCGTGTTCAAATAAATCTGGGACAATGTTTTTTTTCATATGCAGGTTGAGTTAAGAATTGAAGAATATCTCCATGGATTTCCTGCTATCAGAAAGAGTTACAGATTTCAGTACCTGTTAAAGTTTAATGTAACTCTTTCTGATAGCAGGAAATCCATGGAGATATTCTTCAATTCTTAACTGAACCTACATATGAAAAAAACATTGTCCCAGATTTATTTGAACACGACTGTACATTTTATTTTATTATTCAAAAAAATACATTTCTATACAGTAAGTTTATTTTATTATAAATTATTATGTTTATTTCACTTTAGAGTTTAGCATGTACCAATTCTTTTTCAGAAAAATTAGTTGTACGTGTTCACTAGACAAGCTAGTTCGAGTACGGTTTACAACATGCCTAGCCTCTGAAAAAATTTGTTCAGAAATATCTGAACCTGCTGGGATGCACATAACTGTTTTTGCCATCATTATCAATTTTGAAAAACGCATTTCCTCCTTCCAATAAATTAGATTCATGTCAATTGCTACAGTTAGTTCAGATAAATAAACTTCTACTTCTTTAGCAAATTGATTATAGTGATTGTACAATGAAGAGCTGTTAACTATCTTGTTCAAAATTTGGTATATATACCGAGTCATTTTTACTTATTTAGAAAATGGAGTTGTTCAAAATTGTCAAAATCCGAAAAGTTTATTTTTCGGAAATTAAGTAAGATTTCAATGAGATTTTTTTAGAGTGTGTTATTTTTAGCTAATTGAACAATCTCAAGGCCAGAAAACCCCCAATTTTTTCAACTTTAGCTAAAAATAAATTTTTCATTTTTTTAAATATTTTTCAAAATTTCACATACTAAGACTTAATATTAAAATGCCAATATTTTATGTGAAGACTTTAAAAATTTATAATTGGAAAAAATAATATCAAATGTTAATTACTTCTTTAGATTTTATTATTATTTACCAAAAAGTAGTATTTTTGCATAATTTTTACTTTTCTATGCAAACCGCTTTTTAGGAAAAATTATTTTTCTCCCAGCCGGTTAGAATAGTAGGCATTGCTCACCTCATCTGAGGTAAGAAAGTTTGTTTTTCTCACCTAGGTAAGAAAGTAAATCATGCAATTTTTATGAAGAAACTGTACCGCATGTTAGCTGACTGCTGACGCGTGCTGATTCTGACAGCTGACATATTGATAGTTGACGGTTAATTGACTTTATGACTTGTGTTACAGTCTGTTTATACGAGGAATTAGGAATGCATTCTGTGAGTGTTCACATCCTTTTGATGCAGTTAAGTACGAAACCTTAAGTGGCCCCGTGAGTGGCCCTTCATTCGAAGGAATTAAATTAACATCTCGCGCATGCGTACTCACGACAGGAGAGGCTAAAAATCACGTGCGCGCCCGGGCTTAATTTTTTAATCCAACCAAAACTGCTTTGACAGTTTGACCTCAGTGGACATAACCTCAAAAAGTATAAATAGTAAAGCGATTTTTTAACGACAAAATTTTTAAGTTTTCAGAGTTACTTATGAATAAAACTGTTTAGAAACATTTTGAGAACAGCATAAAATCGGAAAACATGCTGCATATTTTGCAAGATATTGTCACCTTTAACAACTTTAACAGTCTGTTGAATTATTTTTATAGTGTCAAATTTTGCTCCACTGAGGCCGGCTGGGAAAAAAATAGTATTCAAACTTCGTTAAGAAAGTGCTCTTGCATACCTTGCGCAATTACAAACCTCGCCTTCGGCTCGGTTTATAAACTTTGCGCTCGGTATGCAAGACTGCACTTTCTTACCTTGGTTTGAAATATACTATATTTGAAAATCGTACGACACTCATTAATGGCCAATAGAAAAATTAGTTCACGAGCCGTAGCCAAGACAACAATAAAATTTCCTGGAAATTTTTTGTAGGTAGACATTACTTCTTTTTAGGGTTTGTGTCGTTACGATTTTCTTACCAAATCTGCATTCGAGCATTAATTCATATCCGGAAATTATTTTTCGTGCATTCAACAACGTCCTAATTTGCCCTCGCGTCCCGCTTGGGCAAATTAATACGACGTTGTTCGAACGCACTCAAAAAAATTTCCGGAAAGAATTAATGCTCTTATGAGATTATATGTGAAAATATTTACAAAATTAAAAAATCTGTAAAAGGCTTTACCCAGAACTTCCCTCGTCAACATTGTGACATTAAATAATTTTAAAAATCAAATTAAGTTAGGAGTACAAATATCTTTACGTTTCTAATAAATTAAATACATTTTCAAATTAAAGAAAAAAGTATCCCGCTGGGTTTCAACCCGCCGCATCTGCAGAATGCTCGATCCTAACCGAATCTCCGCAGAGGATATAAGTACGGCGAAATTCCATCTGCGCTACCGCGTCTCTTCGGGAAAAGTCCGGCGCGCGCGTCTCTTGAAGAGCACGGTGGAATGGTTGAAACATTTTTACTCTTTTGTGAAATTATCCTTTATTGGTTGAGTCTTATTTTCGGAAAATGTAAAACCTGACCTATGTGAAAGTTATTACTTCCTTTTATTTCAAAATTAACACAAAATTTTAAAAAATATTTTTTTAAGGTGCTCACCCTGTATATATTTGTATGAAATTGTACCGGTTTCATGCGCGGTAGATATATAATATGTATGCAAAATATCGTCTTCCTCCGACACCAGCGACCGGCTCTATCACGAGCGTAATACGTAATAAGTACGCTGTTAAAACTGTTAAAAGCATTTTTCCGCGTTTTTTTTTGAGTATCTGAATATCAGATACTTGTATCTGCATTTTTTAGCATCGGCGAGTATCGGAAGTTTGCCAGTATCGGCCGATAACCGATACCGAGTATCGGTATCGGCCCAGCCCTAATTCTAACCACAACAGAATTAACTTCACAAGCGAGATGCCATCGAAATAACCCAATTAAGGTACGTCTTCAAAACATCGATTTTCGAGACAGCTATCTTTAGCAGCACAACATGGCGAATGGCAAAAATGGTCCCAAAAACCCTGATAAGAAAACCCAAATTTGGAAGGGGCTTTTTAAAAGAAACCAGACATATGCAACCCAAAAACCTTTATGCGCAAAGTGAAGTCTAAACTCTAGGAGCTTTCAAGCACTGTAATTTTGGGAACTATAAACTGTTCAATAGTTATTTTCCCAGTAGGTAGACATGGAATTTTGTTTTTATGTTTAATAAAATTAAAACTCCCTAGAATCTCTTTCTGACACTTTGTCAGAATCAGCTGTTATGTACAGGAGGCTCACGAAAGTGTCTAATTTGAGGTTAAACGTGCAATGTTGCCAGTGCTTTCATACTTTGTTTGCCACTAGGAATAATATTTATGGTTATCGGCGTCATGGATACCTATCTGTCAACAAATTGTAATACTAAAGCAAAGTCATTAAAGGTGACACAAAACTACAAATTATATATAGACTACAGGTGTTCCGCCCCGATCACCCAACCGCAAGTCAAGAATTGTCAACTGACGATGTCTTAGTTAAAAATATGACTTACATTTAACTTGCGATCGGGCCCTCGCAGCCGCACGGGAGCGAAAGAATACCAACTATCTGCTAGTGCACCTTATATGTTTCTTAATTTTTAATTGTAATGAATTAAATACATGGTTTTGACTTGCTTCTTAATGGCTGATAGTTCGTCTTTAAAAATATCTATCTCATCATTGAGCAAATTCAATGTACGAGAGACATTCTGTTTAGTGGTGAATTTAAGCTGAAATTTGTTCTTGAATAACACTGCTGAAAAAGTAAGTTGTTTCTTAAATTACGACTTGGAATATGAACATTTACCAGATTTAACAAATATGGGGAATCTATTTGTGATTTTAAAATCTTACAAAAAATTATAACATCAGATAACGATCTTCTGTCTTTTAGAGTAAGAAGATTAAAATATTTACAGGAAGACAAATAAGTAGTACACGTATTGGGGCTCTTTCTTGTTAAATAGGTTATAAAATGCATTTGAATTTTTTCCAGTCTATTAATATATATTGCACAATGCGGGTTCCAGATAGAACTACAATAGCTCAGATTTGAGTGAACATACGCATTGTACAACATAACAACAGCCTTGGAATTGGTAAAAAATGTAGTTGTTCTGATTATAAAACCAAGTAATTTATTAGCTTTTCTGCAAATAGCATCTATATGTGTGTCAAACAACATTTTTGTTTCTAAAGTCATTCCCAAGTCTTTCACAGATTGTTTTTGAGAGTATATTGAGTCCGATAGTATAGGGAAAAGAAACACGATTTATGTTTCTAGTAAAGGATATCTGACAACATTTAGAATAATTTAAAGTAGGGATGTCGGCGGGTACCCGGGTACCCGGGCCGACCCGGGTAATAGTCAACCCGGGTATATTTTCAGGACCCGGGTACCCGACTAGTAAATTATGTAATGCCCAGCCTTTTTCGGAGAAGATAATAAAAACTAAAAAACAATAGAAATAAGCTTTAGAAAAACACAACAATGCAGTAATAACAAGAACCAACCCACCATACCACATAATGTTGATTCTTGTTTCATATAAGGCAATAAATCCGCTTCACGGAAATATTCAACCCGGCAATAGTACCATTAAATCGCGGCAGTATGGGTTGAAGTAACATAAACATCATCTGTGTGATGTTGATGCTGCTACCAATTTCGGACAAAAAGTCACGTACTTGAATTTGATAGCACTTGGAAGTGTGAAAATATTTAGGACTTGCAGTTTGAATTGGCGAGTAGGTACTATTTCAAATTAGTTCAGTTGAAAACTTGCGGTGTTAATATGCGTAGATCATACAGCTTGAACATTGTATAAAACTACAAAAGTACAAATAAAAAAACAATGTCATCAAAAAAATCGCCTGTATGGAAATATTTTCATTCGCCAGAAAATAATAAGGCAAAATGTAAAATCTTCGGGTACCCGAGGGTACCCGGGTACTGTTTTCAGGTACCCGGGTTTGATTTTAGACCGGGTACGACATCCCTAATTTAAAGTTAATTTATTAGTAATGCAATAGCTGTCAAGTCTTTGAAGATCTGAATTAAGCTTTTGGCAGTCAGCTTGATTTTTTATCTGAAGAAATATCTTTAAATCGTCGGCGTATAATAAAATTTCGCTATGTTTAAAACAAACATTAATATCATTAATATATAGTATAAATAGCAATGGTCCGAGATGCAAACCTTGTGGAACGCCAGAAGTAGTTTGAAAAAATTTTGAAAGATAGCCATTAACTGAGACTGCCTGCGAACGATTCTTAATATAGGAGCATAACCACCTCAGAAGAACACCATGTATACCGGCCCCAGATAGTTTTTTAATGAAAATATTATGATTTATTTTATCAAACGCTTTACTGAAGTCGGTATACACGGAATCCACCTGACAGCGGGCTTCCATAGATTTCAGAATGTAGTTGGAATATAGTAATAAATTTGACTCAGTTGATCTATTCTTAAAAAATCCGTGTTGCTGAGGGATAATTATGTTATATAAAAGAGAATAAAGGTGGTCGTATATTATTGTTTCAAAAAGTTTCGGTATGGCAGAAAGCTTTGAAATTGGCCTATAATTGGCAACTAATGAAGGGTCTCCAGATTTAAATACTGGAACAACAATTGCTTTTTTCCAATATGTCGGGAATACACCTGTAGCAAGCGACTTTTTAAATAAAATAGAAAGCAGGTATGTTATACCCCTACAGCAACGTTTTAGAAGGAGTGGAGGAATATTATCAATTCCAGCGCCCTTTTTTACATTTATAACTCGAAGCCGATTATAAAGACCACAAGAATTAATCAGACTATCAGCAAAGTTGTAATCTTCTATGGAAGGTATAGGGTTATCATTCGCATTATTTCCTCCAGGTTGCGGGTCCAATTCATACACAGATTTAAAAAATGACGAAAACAACTCTGTTATGAGTGGACCATCAGAAGCAATCGATTGATTGTAAGACAGAGTACTAGGAAAGTTGGATTTATGAGTTTTTCTGGATTTAGAAAATTGCCAAAAGAGTTTTGGGTTTAGGGTAATGTTTTGCTCGGTTTGGTTACGATATCTTTTGTAGTCTTTATTTATAAGAAATTTACTTCGGCCTCAAAGTAAACTAAAAGTTAAATAATCTAGTGGTTATTATAACGTTTCCAACGTTTGTGATACTTTTTTTTTTCATTGATAACCTTAATTGTAGAATGACAGTACCAATGTGGGAATTTATTATTACTTTTTCTGGTTATGCGGGGTACACCTGATTCAAGAATGTCATTTAATTTAGAGTGAAAAGCTTGTACTGCAGAATTTACATCAGAATCACTTAAAATAGAGTCCCAATCCGTTGACGTAAGATCATTATCGATTTGTATGAAATTTGCTTCAGAGAAATTAAAGTTACTAGAGCTACGTGTTTTTTTCAATGTATTATCAATTTTAAATTCCAACGTAAACTCTATTGGGGGGTGGTGTAAGTCTTCTGGTACTAAAGAAAACTGACTTCTCAGCACTGTTATTTTGTTATTTATGTTAGTAAGAATCAAGTACCCTATTATTGTGATTTAAATAAGAATTATATTGAGCGAGTCCAGAAAACGTAATCACATCAACAAAATTTACAGATCGCGGATCTGCATAATTTGCTGGCGTTAAAAATTGAACATTAGCATTTTGTACCCAAGTAATACTTGGTAAATTAAAATCGCCACATATTAGCACCGATACATCCGGATTTTCGCTCAATATTTCATTTAATTTATCCATAAATGTACAAAAAGCTCGATTATCGCCAGGCGGAAGATAAACAATACAAATATACATTTTACATGATGCCTGGCCAACTGTTACCCAAATATCCTCAGCGGAAGAGTTCCAGCTGGAATGACGCTGGGATGGAAAATTTTCACTTATCGTTACTATGACACCTCCCCCTCCGTCTTTCAAAGATGCGCTAGTTTCCCTATCTCTCCTGTAAACACTGTAGTTTTCAGGAAATAACTCACTGTCAGCGATACCTGAGTTAAGTCCACTTTCAGTTACACAGATAACATCATAATCACAATTTAAGACGTTAAAAAACTTATGTTTTAGTTCGCAAACCACGAACATTTTGATAAAAAATATTAAGAGCCATGATTACACTGAAAATTTACCTATATAAAGTTTGCAGTATCTCAACAAAGAAAAAGTCACATCTTGGAAACGTCCGCTTCGTATCTTATAATTTTCACAGAAGTTTCATTTCTACGTACGTGAATTATGCAGTTTCTCACCCAAACGAATTTAAAATTCCGGTCTTTTGCAGCTTCCTTGGCTTTCTTAAGTAGCAATTTGTTATTACTGGACAGATGTTCATTGATAAATATTGATTGGCCCAGATTGGCTACCTTAATACCTGGTTTTCCAGCATTTACAGATGATCTAGATGTTCTTTTAGAGGCTGCAAGGACTTCGTATTTTTTTGACGCGATATAAATTTTACGACTATGTTTCGGGGTTTTTTGTTGTCATTGTTAATATGCTCCACCCTATGGGCAATGCTTACAACATTGGCTGAAATGTTACAGTTTATTGTTTCACCAATGGTTTCTAGTACCTTGTTAATATTTTCATTGGCGTTCTCCGGAACCCCTTGTATCTCTAAATTATCGATGCGTGTACATTGCTCGAGTTCGATGATTTTTTCTTGTTGAGATTGGAATTTCTTTTTAACGACGTAATTTCGGAGCTCATGTTATTAATAAGCTTCAGAGCAGCTTTAAGATCACTCATCTCGGATTCAAATTTATCGATTTTATCAGAGAAAAACTGGACAGAATTAACCATATCAGTTTGAGTTGTTTTCAAATCAGATATTTCGGTTTTAATTTCACTTAAAGACCTTAAAAATTCCTGGGAGCTATCAGTAGCTCTAGTAGGCGATTTTGCCTTGCAAGAGGTCAAATAGGTTCTGGCTATCATAATAACGATTAACAAAAGAACACAAAGGATATCACATAAATATAATAAATCCACAAAGATAAGGTTCAACATTACAGACGCTCAACACAAAATAAATAAAAAGTATTAAAAATTGATAAAACTATTAAATTTTACTTATTCAAAAACTGAAGAGTTGCTCAAATAAAACAGATATAGACCCATTATTCAAGAAAATCCATAAAATAAAACCAAATATGATCGCGTCTGAATATGTCCTGTGTAATAATTTTTCAAGTTCTGATGAATCTAATGTATTTAGCGAAACAACGTTTTATTTTAAGTTACATTTTAAACTGTGCTCTTTCTCGATAAAGACTAATTATTTAAAAAAAAAAGAAATTTCTCTTAAAAACACAATAGCTGAATTTTTTCTCCTAAAATAAAAATTGGAAAAAGTATAAAACCATTACGGTAATATTACTGAATCCTGTGTTCACTTTATCCAGAAGTTGCGAAGTGACTATGAGAAAGTGTGTACACTCTTCACGGGTCTACCGGCTAGAGAAATATGGGAAAAGATGCCCTCATTAGTGGACACGTGGACCAACAGAACAAAAAAAATGAGGTAGATTTAAGAACAAACGTCCCAAACACTTGCCATAATCAACACTCTTCAGACAAAAAAACAATCAGTGGGGGCACACGGACTACTTGAGAAGGAATGAGAACCCTACAATTTTACTTCAACAAGTAATACTTGTGAAGGCAGACACTGAAGTTGGTGTTTGCATGGCTCTAAGGAGAGATTCCATCATTGATGATGATGATGACATTTAAAATATCTCATTGAATTCATAAATGCTAACAAAATCCAAATTTGTCTTTACCATAAATGTTCGAGGACTTCGGTAGCGGTGTGACTCTACGGGTAATTATTGTCAGCGGAAGAGTCCCCCGAAGCAATTTTTAATAATTAACGACGCAAATTAACACTAAAATATAAATAAACTAAAACCAAAGTTACACGTCTCGTGAGCTGGTTGAAAATATTTGCTTATTTTCATAGTTTTTTTTTTGTAAACAATTGTCTGTACCAGTTCAGCAATGATGCTATGCATGGTAATGTTCAGCGATGTGTGTCACAATATACCGCACTAGCGAGGTCCTAAAGACCTCTGTCACTAATTTTTATGATTGTTAAAGTTGGATTGTCCAACGCGGGACTGTGCGCACTACAGTTATGAGGGGGAAATTACTGAGATTCATTTATGTTATTCACTGTCACTTGTTAAAAGGTCTACTGGTAATTTCCTTTTTAATCTTGTGTGTAGTGATCTTGAGCCCACATGATAAAATATTGCGCCATTACATATGTCTATGTTGTTATAAAAGTTTTTATTTGTTTTCGTGATGAATTCTTGTATTGTGGGAATATCAGTTTCTCGACTGAGAATTTCTTACAAACCACTCAGCATTAGTTATTGTGCGCAGCACTTTGTTTTGTAGAATCTGCAACTTATTGATATTAGTTTTCGATGTCGAGCTCTAGATACTACAACCATAAGTAAAATTGGTCTAATTATAGCTGTATAAATTAATATTCCACATTTAATTCTAAGTGACGATTTTTTGTTCAAAATTGGGTAAAGCATGCTTAACCTGGCATAGGATTCTGCTAGCTTTTTATTTATGTGATTGCTCCAGGTTAGTCTGCGATCTAAATATATCCCTAGATATCAGACGGCGCTGTCTTTGGGGTTCCATGGTATAGGTGTGTTATTAATTGTTATTTTGGTGGATCTTGGGGCCGTCGGAGAGTGAAAATTTTTGTATCGCACTTTTCTACGTTGATTTTTAAATTCCACTTCCGGAACCAGAGAGTTAACTGGTGTACACCTTCCTGGAGTCTTTGTGCTGCCTGATTAATATCGTAGTTCTGCGTTATTAACGCCGTGTCATCGGCATACATAGCTATATTTGCATTAAGTGGTTCAGGGATGTCATACATAAAAATGTTAAATAAGATCGGGCCCAAAATAGATCCCTGTGGGACTCCAGCATTGATGCGGTGTGTCGAGGAGATGCAAGCGTTGACTCTCACTTGAAATGTTCTGTCAGATAGGAATGATTTGATGATCAGCAACAAGTATGTGGGTATGTTCATGGTTTTTATTTTATTCATTAGCCCATTTGTCCATAGCCTGTCAAATGCCTGTGCCACGTCTACAAAAACTATTAATGTATGCATTTTATTTTCAAATCCTGTTTCAATTTTTTCTGTAATCCGTAAAATCTGGTGATTTGTGTAGTGACCATTTTTAAATCCAAATTGGAAATGTGGAAGTATGTCATTTTCATTTAGGAACTTATTTACTCGGGACTGGATAATTCTTTCTAGGAGTTTGGAAACAGTGCATAATAGACTAATAGGTCTGTAATGTGCTGTTTGCCAGGCTTAGGAAACATTAGGATTAGTGGCGTAACTACCGAGGGGGCAAAGGGGGCAGCGGCCCCCGGGCCCTGAACTTCAGGGGCCCCAACGGGCCTCCTGAAGTTTAAAGTCCGGCAGGTCCAAACTCGGTCCCGTATAAAGTTTCAATGAGTTCGAGAAAAAGACTCGCTTTTGTTCATTTTGCTTTGATGTTTCTGTTTACGAATTAAAAAAAAATAAATGAAAAATGATAACCAAAAATGCTTTGGCAAGAATAGGACTTACACTTGGCAATTAAGGGGCCCGGTGAAGATCACGGCCCCCGGGCCCAAAATTTGAAGTTACGCCACTGATTAGGATTATTGCATGTTTCCATACTATGTAAACCATTGTAAACTTGTGAAAATGCTTAAATCACAAGGGTGACTGTAAAAAAGTCACTTGTGGATTTGTGAAAATTCACCGGTTGTCATAAGTCTTGTAACTTGTCTTTGTGAAACACTTTCTATTTTTCACAGACTAGTTAATATTTACTGGTGAATATGTAACTTGTAACTTTCGTGCAATGGGCCCCAGGGGACAAATTTCCAAAAACTTTGAATGACTTAGGGCCGAATTCAGAGACATAACTTGAGTAACACTCACACTCATCTCATACTAACCTCACCCTAATCTTACCAATTGTAAGTGTAGGCGTGCTCTCGCGCATAGGAACGGTTGGGAACGTTGTATTCTGTTCTGCTCTTTTAAATTACAGTCAAATAGTGACCGATGAGTGACTAAAATTTGCCTAATAAGTGAGTGACGGAGAAGTGAGATATAAGCTAGGGTAGGGGTACCCTAAAGTTCCACTCAAAGCATAAATTGAGGTTACATTGTACCTTTTTACCTATAATGGATGATTTTTGGGAATTCGTTAATTATGCTTGTGAAGATGATTTTTTACAAATACCAAGGTAGTGTTTGATGTGACAAATAGTTAAAGCAAGATTTTTATGTCTACATTTTTTCCAGATTTATCTTACGGGACAACTTAAATCCATTAGAACGATATACAAATACAGAGCTCGTACAACGAGTGCGGTTTTGTAGGCAAACGATCTATGAAATAATTTTACCAATTGTGTATCCACAGATTGAAAATGGAAACAATCATGGAGTTCCAATCCCACCAATTTAAAAATTGTATATAGCTTTGAGATTTTTTGCAACAGGTAGCTATCAGGTATGTCGTAAAGTGTGCCAGAATTTTATAAGTAATACTATACTCTTTATTATTTTCCGAGGTTCTAGGTAAATAGACCGAACTCAATAGACCGAAAGGCAGTTGACCGAACTCAATTGACCGAAAAGCAATAGAACGAAACGTCACTAGACTGAAGCAGCAATAGACCGAAAATCACTTGGTCGAAAATATGTTACGGTTAAAGTACACATTCGGTAAATGTGCACATTAAATATCTCGAAAAATTACATTTATTAACAATAGGATCAATCAAAATATTTACACACTATTACAGGAAACATAGTCGATTATTTACGTGGGAATGCGCATAATTTTAATTTTTAATATTAGTAGATATGTAATTGGGTAGGATATATCTGTTAAGTATTGTATGATTTACTAGAATAAAGTTAAAATAGAATCAAAAACAAACAAAAACAAAAAAAAACTTCTAAACGCGCCACCAGTTTATGTTGCCCGTCCTAAGCCTGAATAAAGTGTGAAGGGAAGTTGATGCTATTAATGTTAATAAATGTAACCGTAATATATTTTCGACCAAGTGATTTTCGGTCTATTGCTGCTTCGGTCTAGTGAGGTTTCGGTCTATTGCTATTCGGTCAATTGAGTTCGGTCAACTGCTTTCGGTCTATTGAGTTCGGTCTACTTGCCGTAAGCGATTTTCCGAGGGTATGCGGTGATATTGTATCTGTCAGCCAGTCATCCGTCTGCAGAATAATTAAAGAAGTCAGCGAGCAGTTAGCTAGGAATTTGGGAAGACATATTACATTTCCTCATAACGTCGCAGATTTACATGCAACCAAGCAAAGTTTCTTTGAAATTGGTAGATTTCCTGGCGTAATAGGATGCGTGGAATGAACTCATATTGAAATACAGAGTCCTGGTGGGATGAATGCAGAAGTATATCACAGCAGGAAGGGGTGGATGTCCTTAAATGTTCAAGCGGTTGCTGGACCCTGCTGCAAAATATTGAATATAGTCATACGGTGGCCAGGTTCTGCACAAGACAGCAGGATATTTAATAGCAGCTCAGTACGTATGAAATTAGAACGTGGTGATTTACCTGGTATTGTGTTGGGCGATAGTGCATATGCACAAACCAGACACGTTTACACACCTCTACTAAATCCGGCAACTAGAGCTGAACATCGGTACAACAGTGCTCATATAAGAACACGCAATGTTGTGGAACGTACCTTTGGCATTTGGAAAAGCAGGTTCCGCTGCTTGGTGCATGCCTCGCAATATAATTTGCGAACTACTACAAGAATAATTGCCGCGACAGCAGTTCTCCATAATATTGCGATCAAACAAGGAGAAAATTTGGTCGACGAGCAGCACCTGCCAAATAACATAGTTGAGAACCCACCCACGCCCATTCAGATGCTAGGCAATGTAATTCGTGCAGCTTTTATTCAGCGGCATTTTGCATATGAATAATACTACTACTACTACTAATACCAAAATTGTTAATTTTATAACAATGTATTTTTAAAATTTTAAAAATGAAAATATAATTAACTTAAGCTTTTTTAGTCAATAAATAGTAATTTATTATACAAGACGATAAAGTTAAATTTTATCCACGAGTGAATCGTTTAACGTCGAGACGTTAATGATTCAAGAGTGGATAGAAATAACTTTATCGTCGTGTATAATACAATATTTTTTTCTATAGCAAGAACTTTAACAATTTAAAAAAAAAATAATGACAGTCCATCACATTTCAAAATGTCAGTAGCTAGATTGGGTTGCTACGATAATACGAAGCTGTCATATTTAATTTAAACAAAAGTTAGAAAATTAAATTACTTTATCTATCCTTGATGTTAAAGTGCTTCTTTATCTACCCTTGCTGTTAAAGTAAAACTTGACCTTTTGTTTTGAGTTGATAAAAGCACACTTTAACATGTGCTATAGAAAAAACAACATTTATTTATTTTCAAATTGTTTTTGTAACATTTCTGTTTTTAATTTTTCTTGTTTTAATTGCTCCTGTGCAATGGCTAGTTTCAGGTGTTGCTCCTGAAGACGTAGAGCGTGCAGTTCTTCGTCCTGCCTTAGTAGTGCATCGGTTTTTTCTAACCACCTCTCCAGCTCCCGTTCGATTGCGGTGCCCCTTGATGTGTAGGTCACATTTCTTGTTGACGTTCGTCGGGGGGTTGGGTTTTGGGCGGCGACCTTTGAGATTTTGTTCTCTGTCCCGATTACATCTAAATCTACAATAGTATTTAAAGTTAGTACAGTAATTTGTTTAAAAAGAATTTTTTGCAGTGATTTTTTAAATCGTCAAATGCATCACAACTTCAGAAAAAATATTTAAAACTGTTACAATTGCTTATTCCTAAGTTGAGAAATGAAAAAGCCACATTACCTGCTGCATCCTCCTCAATGAGGACGTGCATCAAACTTGCATCCTCCTGGATCACATAATCGTGGTCGTTTAAGGACGATGACCCTCCACTAAGAATCGTAATTGTGTCGCTATCAATAATGTCCTTCAACTCGATATCGACAGTGGTTAGGATATCGTCCATAAAAGTATTGTCCTCCTCAGGTGGCTTGTAAGAGTCACCACCAGTCTTCATTCTTTACTGCTTCTCGGAAGACAGCTCCTTCTTGCGGCGACTCTTCATGTTTTCCCAGCATTTACGTAATTGCTCTGGTGCCCGCTATAAATATTTTAATAAAGTTATTTAGTTATAAAACATAAATTATGTATTTTATACATTAAATAAGTAAAGACACTATTACATACCTTGGAATGTTCAGTTACAGAATTGAATTCTTTGGCTATGGCTAGCCAAACCTTCTTTTTCTCCGTTACCGAAACAGCATCAGTTTTTTTTTATTCAACAATTGGGGCATGCCTTGTAATAATTTCCTTCAGGAACAACTTTTCCTCTCCCGACATGAAACTTCTAGCAGCCATAATTACTTACAATATTTTAAAAAATTTAAAAACAAAATGGAATAACGGATAACAACAATAACAAGATAACAATAATAACAAGAACAAGAACGATAACAATAATAACAACGATAAGAAATAAAAACAGTAATAATAATAATAAACACCGATCAATACACACGCCAAAACGCCAAGTTGAAAATGAGGTATGGTATGAGGTTACCACGTTATACAGTTGAAATGTTTAACACGAAGTTTGTGTTTTAGTGATTTCCAGTGCTACCTCCCAGTTATTTGGTAAAATCTCTGCTGCCAATCGTTCCCCCAACAAACATTTTGACAATTGCGCCACTCAACGTTCACTTACATTAGTCACTCACAGCTATCTCATTCTGAATACCGCAGATGAGTTTGAGTGGAACTCACACTAACATGAGTGCTCAATGAGTGACGGATGAGGTGAGTGTAAGTGTTAGTTAAGATACGTCTCTGAATTCGGCCCTTAGTTCAAAATTTTATCTTACAAAATTCCAATCCCTTTTTACTACTACTAAAAATATATAAAGGGTGTTTTTAATATCCATGAAATTGGCCTTATCTGAAAGATAATTTTATGGCATTTATGTTTGAATATGATTTCGGACATGTGACCGCCGTGGCTGACGTAATCTGGAGGTCCAGTTTTCACACACTTTCATTTTGTGGATCCATTTCGTAGATCTGTTAACTGGCCACACCGTTCGTGCGATTTGACGCCATTAGATTATTTTCTTTGGGGATATGTAAAGTCGCAAGTCTACGCCGATAAACCGGAAACAATTGCACACTTAGAAGCCAACATTCGACGCTTTATTGCTGAAATACAGCCTGATTTACTGTGAAGAGCGTGTGAAAACTGGACCTCCAGATTACGTCATGTACGCGCCAACAGCGGCGGTCACACGCCCGAAATCATATTCAAACATAAATGCCATAAAATTATCTTTCAAATAAAGCCAATTTCATGGATATTAAAAACATTTTTCTGTGTTTTATTTCAATTTAAAGTTCTCTGCCTCTAAAAAAAAAAACTCTTTATAAGATACGCGAGTTGGCAGTTTATGTTTATAGTAAATATAGCAGAATCTTCCAAGTAATTTTCACGTGTTAGAGTGGTACACAAGTATTTGACTTTTTCTGACAATATACTCTACAGTGCCTGTGATAGGTGAAGTTATAATTAGTTACAAAATTCGGCCAATATTAGTGAACAACAATTATAAATAATGTACTGTTCGAGGCTTTCGCGGTTACTCGAATTTTTCTCCTTAGCATAGAATTTCGGCTTAGACCGCGTAGTATTTGTATATGAACACCCAGCATTTTCTGACTTTAAGCCAGAAAATGCTGGGTGTTCATATACAAATACTATGCGGTCTAAGCCGAAATTCTATGCTAAGGAGAATTATAAATAACCCAACATTATTATCAGCGTTTGCAACCTTGTAAGTAAATCGAACCTTTGCAAGTGTTCTCAGCATGTCCTCATGCGCAAATTGTAAACGACCTGTCTCGAATAAACTGCGTCTTCAATGCGACGGCTGCAAAGGTGAACTGCACGTTATCTGCACAGGTCTTAGCAAAAATGATCGCGTTACTAGAACTAAACTTCGTGGAGTAAAGATCGTTTGCAATCAATGTAGCACTAATATTGATAAACTGGGCGACTTCAGGGCTCTCTTCGAAACATTTAAAACTGAATTATAATCTAAGATTGATACATTTGACATAAAAATTGCGGAATTAAATGATAAACTTCTCGGAATCAGAGATTCGAAATCTACTGATTATGTCAAAAACGTTACCAACGAGGCAGTCGAACGTATAAAAAGATCGAGGAACATTGTCATACGTGGAGTTCCAGAAATTGAGGATAACGACGTAAGAAAGGCAAAGTACGATTCAGAAAAAATTGCCGAAGTATTAACTGCAGTAGGCTTAAGCGTCACTCTAGTATCTTTCCATCGCTTTCCACCGTATCAAGGTCATCCTACCTACAGAACATGACGCTAAAACGGTGCTGCGCAATAAGTGTAAGTTACTTGCGGAAAATTCTACTAAACAGATATCAATCGTAGATGACAAAACTCCTAATCAACTCAAATACTTAAATAACGTAAGAAAACTACTGGACGAGAAAAAAAAGCGGGCAATGGTACGAACCTCATCATAAAATACATTCATAGCTCCCCGCAAATAATTGATTTGAAGACATTTCAACAACCTCAATTCTAATAAAACATTTACTGACTGGTCCATACTTTACACTAACCTAGGCTCGTTACCAGCTAAGCTAAACGATTTCATCTGTAGAATTAACCAATATAACCCTGACATTGCTTTTGTTACAGAGACTTGGTTAAACCCAGCCATACCAGATTCTGTTGTTGACATTCCTGGTTTCAATATTTATCGTACCGATCGTATAAACCATGTAGGGGGCGGGTCATGTGTATATGTATATTTCAAGCAATATATTTCAAGCAATATAACTTTCTTTCTTTCTTTCTTCTGTTTATCCTTGTACCCTATCTGGGTGTCGGATATGAGGTCCAGTCCTTCCATTCCTTCCTGCTCCTTGCCATTTTTTTCATCTCTGCCACTGTTTTGCCTCTCTTTATACCAATTTCTTCGATTCTTTGTGTCCAGCGCTTTCTGGGTCTGCCCTTCTTCCTTTTTCTTTCTCCTGGTGCTTCTATGATCTTTTTTAGTAGCGATTTTTCTTCTTTTCTTATTATATGACCATACCATCTTAGTTGTTTCCTTTCTATGAAGTCCATTATTCTTTCTTGTCTTAAAGTTTGTCTTATTCTTTGTCTCTCTGTCCCATTTTGTAACTCCCTCAATTCTTCTCAGGAACTGCATTTCTGCTGCATTGATCTTGCTTTCGTGCTTTTTGTTTATGGTCCATGTCTCGCTGCCGTAAGTTAGTGTTGGTCTCGCTATACTATTGTATACTTTCAGTTTCACTTGCTTGTCTACTTCTTGTTTCTGTAATATTGCTTTGTTTATAGCATAATATACGTTCCTTGTTTTCTTTATTCTTTGTGCAATGTCGACTTCTATTCTTCCATCATCTGTTATTACTGAGCCGAGATATTCCATTGCTGTAACTACTTCTATTGTTATCCCATTTATTTCTATAGTTCTTATTATCTCAGTGTTTTTGTCGCCCTCGCCATCCACGCACCCCTGTAGCGCAAGATTTACTCATTATTGAGAAATTATCGAACTTATCCATATCATGCGATTATCTAGTGATAACCGGCGATTTCAACTTTCCGGACATTTCGTGGCCAATTTCTCACGTTCCTGACAATTTTAATTCCACTACTTGCTTTATGACCTTTATCATAAATTCTAATATAGACCAGTTGATTCAAGAATTTACCAGATTCAGAGCAAATGACCAACCAGCCACTTTAGATCTTGTTTTAACAAACGATGAACAACTGTTAATAGAGCCTGTAATTTGTGCTCCTGTTGGCATATCAGACCACGTGGTTATACTTTTCCACATACAGTTTGCATCACATAGCCATAGAATGAACCCTAACCATCTTAGTTATACTGTAACCAACTTTAACAGAGTTGGGAATGAACTATTATCCTATAATTGGGAAGATCTGTTGGACTTAGCCGATCCTAATTCGATGTGGGAAAAATTTTACGATATCGTTCGCAAGTCAATTGACTCAAACAGTAAAACGAAAATCGTTTTCAAAAACCATTTAAAACCTTGGATTGATGATGAGATTATGTCTTTGATCAAATACAAATCCAGTCTATGGAAAAATTTTAAACGCACCAAAAATATAAATGATTACATCACACATCGCCATTTTTTGAACCAAGTTAGTTATGCGATTAAAGCTGCCAAACGCACCTACGAAAGAATTGCTAATAGTAATAACTCTAAACAATTTTATAAATACATACGAACATGTATGAAATCTAAGCTGTCAGTGCCACTTTTAAAAAAGGATAATGACCAAATGTGTTCTAACAATGAAGAGACTGCAGAAATTTTGGCTGAAATATTTTCACAAGTATTTACTCGTGAGCCAAATGGAAACATCCCCGCAGTGCTTTCAAACTGGATGAACTCTACCCTTGATGTCATTGATTTTTCATCCGAAATTGTTGAAAATCAATTGCAAAAATTAAAACTTAATTCTGCACCAGGGCTTGATGGCTTGTCTACCTATTTTTTTTTTAAATGTTCCGCTGCAGTATGCACTCCACTTTCTTTAATCCTCCAGTCCTCGTTCAACAATCATTGCCTGCCCTTAGTATGGAAATCAGCGTCAGTAACAGCTATATTTAAAAAGGGTGACAAACTGAATCTAAATAATTATGCAGGGTGTCCAAAAAATGGCGAATTAACTCTACGGTGCGTTACTTGGGGATGCCTAATGAACCCTGGAAAAATATGAAAAAAATTCTCTGGGCCGTATTTTTCGAAATATTTCTGGTCAAAGGTGGGTAGTAAAATCCATTTATTTGAATAACTAGTGTATAATTATAGTGTCAAATATATCTGGGACTTATTAAAATGTCTGTTTTTTAATATTCTTGGGATTTAACTAAATTGTTTTCAATAATTAAGTATTTTAAAAAACTGATTTCCTGTTGAGTTTGTCAATTACTAAATACGGCAAACAGGCTTTGTACAAATAATATACGAAATCAAGCTTGGCATTGAAATATTTGTTGTATGAATATGTTGGTGGCACTGTTAGTTCATGTCAAATTCGATGTTAGCAGGTTAGGTTTTGCGACAGTTTGTGTCAAAAATGACGCAAAACCTAACCTACTAACCTCGAATTTGACATAGACTTACAGTGTCACCAACATATTAACAACTTACTATGGATACATTTTTGAATGAGAAATTGTTACAGTATCAATGTTGCCAGATTTATTTTTATTAATTTCGAAATATTTCATTAGGCATCCCTCAGTAACGAACCGTAGAGTTAATCCGCCATTTTTTGGACACCCTGTAGACCTATAAGTCTGGTCCCAATTGTGTGCAAGGTTATGAAATCTATAATCGTTGAAAAGATGTCTGCCTTTCTCCTAAAGGAGAATGTTATTCCCAACGAACAAGACGGCTTCCTATGTGGCCGATCTGCAGTCACCAGTCTTCTACAATGCATTAATGATTGGTCTTGGGGGTCTGGATAATAAGCAACCGACAGATGTCATTTACTTAGACTTTGCCAAAGCCTTTGACAGGGTACCCAGAAGACGACTAATGCATAAACTGAATCATGTTGGAATACGTGGCAATCTTTTACTCTGGATTCAAGATTTTCTGAACGACAGAACTTTCACCGTCTGGGTAGGTGACTCGTTTTCCACTCCTAGAAATGTACTTAGTGGCGTCCCACAAAGATCAGTTTTGGGTCCAGTGTTATTTTTGGTATATATTTCAGACTTACCACTGCACATCTCTTCAAACAAGTCATTTTTTGCTGATGACACAAAAATATACGCAAATCCTTTTACGCATCACCTCCAGCTCCAGAATGACCCGACTTCTATTATAAGGTGGTGTCATGAATGGTTACTGCCTGTGAACAGTGACAAGTGTGCGGTTCTTCATATCGGCAAAAATAATCCGTACCTCTCTTATAGCATCAATAATATCGAGCTTAGAAATGTCGATTCGTACATTGACCTTGGTGTTCAAATAAACAAGAACCTTACGTGGTCCGGTCATGTTATAGAGGCATGTAAGCGTGCTAACAAAAGCCTTTTTCTGCTAAAGAAGTGTTTTACTTGCGTGTCGTATCCGGTTTTTATTAAACTGTACAAAACTTTTGTGAGACTTCATCTTGAATACGCGGGTGCGGTCTGGTGTCCTGAATGGGTTGCGGATCAAAACCATCTCGAGAGGGTACAGAGGTACGCTACTCGCATCGCTTTTGGAGGGGTAAGACCATCCTACGAAGGGAGACTATCTATGGCGAATCTCCCTTCATTTTCCGACCGAAGACTGCGAGGTGATCTAATAGTCACGTACAAAATTCTTCGCAATCTGTTCTCAATGGACCTTTCGCATTTGTATATTTTGAACATAGACGATCAACTGCGTCGTCATGAGTTTAAATTACGAAAGGAAAATTTCAAAACCAGGACAAGACAACATTTCCTGCCTAACAGGATTTTCGACTCTTGGAACAACTTGCCGGCGATGTAGTGTGTGCACCATCGATTAATACTTTCAAAAACAAGTACGACAATCTCTAATATATTATGTCAATTGATGTTTAAATTTCTATTGTATTATTTAAAAAAAAAAATTTTATGCCCAAAGCCAGATTATAAGCTATGCTGATGACACAGCAATCTTATTCGCTGGACAAACTTGGGAATATGTAGTACAAACTGCGAAGAGAGAATTCCCGATACTCAGAGACTGGTTCCGAGCTAACTTCCTAACCTTAAACATGGAGAAAACGCAGGCGCTAACCTTCGGCTGCTACCGAGTCTACCACAGTTACGCGAAATAGAAATCCACGAGGAGGACTGCTAAGACCAAACAGACTGCGGCTGCCCTAAAATCAAGCTAGCAGGTTGCGTCAAATACCTCGGAATTGTAATCGATAGCCACCTCCGCTGGGACTATCATGTCGAATACATACTACGCAAGATTCGATATATGTCCTGCATATTCTACAAACTCCGGCATACTAAGCATAGATCAACTACGCACAGTATATTATGCACTAGTGGAATCTGTACTGTTTTACGGGATCATAGTCTGGGGTGGTGCCCGCGACAACGTAATGAACGCTCTGCAAACCACCCAAAATAGAATAATAAAAGTTATGCTATGGAAAGGCAAGCTGTACCCAACCAACCTCTTATATTACGAAAGCGATGTTCTAAACCTATGGCAAAAATTTTGCGTGGCAGCACTACAGCATTGCGCTAAGAAAGATTTTTTCTCAATCGCGGATCGTGCCGAGGACGGAAGAATAATGAGGAGCAACACCAACAAAAAATTCCTAGTTCCTGGATGTTTAAAGAGTATTGGTCGCAGGCGCTTCACGTATTGCGCCGCAAAAGTTGCAAATTCCTTAACGCCCGAACTACGACAATCACTACTGGCGGGCCCGGCGTCCTACACGTGCAAAAAGAAAATTCAGGAGCCGGTGAAAAACATCCCGAGGGAACTGTTGGCTCTCCTGATAAGCGAGTAACGTCGGTCAATCCATGCAGTGCCAGCACTTAACCTAGACTAGCAACTTATAATGTACAATCTCCAGATTGCGGACAAGTGCTTATTGCACTTATGCAGTCTTCTGTGTGTTGAGTGCAGTGGAATTGCTTGTATGCATGTAGATCCACTGTAAAAATGCTCAATAAAATTATTAATATTATTATTGCTGCCAATTGTAGTAATTTGTTTCTTTGGGCATTATAAGACGTTTGTCTTCAGCCCTTATCTGAATATAATAAAAAAGAAAAGATTATATTTCAGACATTAGTGACTGTATATGTATTTATATTTAAATTTATTTTATTTTATTTATTACAAGTATGGACGGACTCAAAGTCCTTTTACAGAAAAAAAAATGAAAAATAACATTAATTCCGATGATAGTGAAGACATGGCTCGTTCACTCAAAAACAAAAATAGTACTCCTCGCTGCGTTACAAAAGTGACTCAAACTAGGATCTAAAATATCACATGAGAGATCATTACACATGGCGCATATACGGGTTGGAGGATTGTTTAAGGTATAGCACGACGTATAAGTTGACAAGGCAAAGGTGGCGACTGATCTCGAGGGCTGTGAAGGCACCTTGAATATCAATTGAAGGGGGGCAGTCCAGTTGTCCATTTACTAATTTGTAAAGAAAAAGCAGATCAAAATATTTTCTCAGGGACTCGAGTGAGGGAATTTGTACAGTTATAGATATTTCTTAATAGTTGTGATCGCAAAATGGGTTCTGCAATCCCAGTTTTGTCGCTGCAATTCTAAAAAATTTATGTTGGACCGTCTCCAGCCAATCAATGTACACTTTAAAGTTTGAAGACCACACTATTGAGCCGAACATTAATAAGGGTCGCACAATCATAACATACAAAGTCTTAATAGTAGAAACAGACCTGAGTTCAAAGCAAACTCTCCTAATAAACCTCAAAAGTTGATTTGCTTTATTAACTGTGAAATCTATTTGTTGCGAGAAAGACAGTTTAGAGTCGAAGATTACCCCAAGATCGCGGATAGTAAATAGTAAATTATTATTATTGTATGCTCCATGACCGTTTTATGGTAACGAACGCATTGCTCATTCGATTTAAATAGAAATTGAAGAAAATTTGTTACGCCTATACGATATCTTGTGTTCTAGCTCGCAAAAGTATGCGTGCCTGAACAGCTCCATATGCTCTAATGACAAATCGGTATCGGAGATGCAGAATTTGTTGCCGGCGAGCAAAAGGGACAGATACCGAAATTCTGTATCGTGATACTGTAGGTTTGCGTCGCCGCATGCCAGGTGAAAAGCTCAATTTGGACGCGGGTTATTTTCTGTATCTGAGATGTTGCTATTTCACATACACTATCCACATGTGAAAGGAGCTTTATCTCGTAACTCAATATATCAATTCTGACTCGATTATATTAATCTATGTAAGAAAATATACTAAAAATCCCCATTTTTTAATATTTTTATAAACTAATGAACAGATGAGGAATAGAAATGGTGTAATTTTCATTTTCCCAACTGTACCAAAAGGGATTTAACACTTATATTGAGTTTTTATGCAACTGTCACATTTTCCAACATAAAATCATAATTAAATATACTTACCTTTACCAAAGAGGACAAAAAACATTGGCTGTGATCATATGCTCAAAGTCCTACTTAGAATTTTGCTGAGACTAAGGAGTTCCAACCCTAGCAGAGGATCTTTTACATGCTACACATCGTAGTAACACATGGCTTTACATCACTTCTGAATGTAGAGCTTTTCATCAGCATTTTTATTTTTTTAAAACCTTGCTGGGATTGGGAATCGAACTCTCGACCCTTAAATCAGTAGCCAGAATACTTAACTACTGAGCTACCGAGTCCGGCTGCTCTTATATTTAATAGTCATGAAATAACAAAAGGTTTTGTAACGTAAAAAGAGATTACAACACAATTCTTATATATGCACCTTATAAAACATTACTTATAACGAGATACATAAAAACAAGGACAAAATTTATGAACAAGAAAAAACTAGTCAACTATAAAAACTAAGTGTTAATGCTACAATACTTAATACTACTAAAAAGAATAGGGTGACCAGACGGCTCGGACTTCCGGGGACAGTTCTCGATTGAAAGCTTTTATCCCCGGCACTAAACCGTCCCCTGCTAAGCCGTATAAAACCAAACAAACTGCAGATGCAAAACGACCATTTCCAAAAATTGCACGATAGATTACGTATGCGAGAGACTGCGGCAGTCACACTTTCAGATTCGGTTTTACATAAAATAAACCTTTTTATGTAAAATTGAATCTGAAAGTGTGTCAGACGTAAAGTGTACGAAAAAGCATAAACGAGCAACAAAAACTTATTACTAACGAAAAACAAAAAGAACTAGCTGCATACAATTACAGCTTTCGATCCGTGAACTGCACCATTGGGATAATCGAAAATATCTTCGACAGAAAGTTTGCGTGTGCTCACACTAACTTGGAATGTATTGTAAATGATGCGCCTTGTGCATTATTAGAGATTGTTGGAATCATAATGGGGTAGTGCCTTCCCTTGATTGTAAGATACATTTTCCCGATTAAAGGAACTAATACTAATTTTGGAGGTTTAAACAGAAAAGGTTCCATCTAAAAATGTCTAGAAGGAAGTTAAAGAAAATTTGCAATTTATTAACTTTTAGTCTTGGGTGTTCGGCATACATTATTCATACTACCAATCGACGTTGAAGCAATGGCAAGCTAAATATTTGAATTTTTTCTGTAACTATATTTAAAGAATGATGTGAATTTATGGGACAAAATTATTGCAAAACTTTGGGTCACCCTCCCGTCAGATGGTTATCCTTGTGTTTTACTACTTTTAAAACAATATTTGGAAGATCCATCTATAACGTTATATCTTTGTACGTACTTTCTAACATTTTTGCAATTGTAATATGTAATATGTGTAATACCTGTAAAAGCGTCCCGATTCTCTTTCGAAAAACCTGGTCACCCTACATTTAATACTAACATAAGCATCACTCGTACAAAAAAAGTAGTCGCCCGTATTGAACAGTCTCGAACAAATACAATTTTTAAGTTTCAACCGTAACTAGTTTTATAAAAACAAGGAATGCATCAAATGTGCAAGGGAAATGTCATACAAATAATCAGGTACTAATGAATTTACTTAAGAAATTCACATCATACAAATGCACACAGGATCACCCAGATCGGCAGCGAATAAAACACGTCAGTCTGGAGGATCCTCAACTTGGCACGCGAAGATCACGATAATGATTAAGTTAAAATTTTAAATGATTCCAAGTATGGTATTATCATTTATGCATATTTCAAGAACGAACCAAATCTGAACACAAAAAAATACTATATTCGAGTGCACAACTTAAATTAAGGCACGTTTTAATGGGTACAAAATACAAAACAGTCTCTAACGTCTCTATAAAAAATAACTTCCATTATGATATAGTGTGAGCAACCCAAACGCTTACAAATAATATAAGCGGTCGCTTAATGCAGCGTTTGGGGCTTTCCGTATGTGCTGCCCGACTAAATACGCTAATTTATGGGCGTACTGGCAGGGTGCAGGAACTCGAATAGTTCCAGGCCAGTTATAATACAAATGGCACAATTTATACGCAAGTTTTTGAACATGATCTGGTTTAAGCTTTCCAGAGTCATAGACTACCACATAGTGAGTGGGCGTGACTGTTCCTTGTCGCACATGCTGGGCTACCAAGAAGAAGTCGTACCTAATAAAATTATAAAATGTGAGTTGTTGGATTCCGTATGTGCTGTAGGTACTTACCAGTTGCGTCTAGTAATAGTATGGTCAATAATCGTGCCGGGATTGGGATTATCCAAATCCCTGCCCGACTTTTTGAGGAATATACGCGTGTTGATCCTTTTTTGGACTACTACTACTGTTAGTTTAACCTGTGGTATATTGTAATCCTTCAGGCACTGTTCAAATTGCTGCACTTCATATTCTCGGCAGTGGTTCAATTGCCCGTCCCCTACTCCATCTCTAAATATTACGACATTGGAAGGACACACACCATTTGTCTCGCGGTATTTTTCCAAAGCTTTCGCGAATGCCATCTTGAGCTGGTCGCTCAGTTCTTTTTCTTGGAAAATTGCTGTGCTGTACCTAGAACACCAAGTAAATAAGTGATAATTGAAAATAAATTTCATGTTCGTGACTTTTTCATTACAGTTAGGGATGTCATACCCGGTCTAAAATCAAACCCGGGTACCCAAAGATTTTACATTTTGCTGTATTATTTTCTGGCGAATGAATATATTTCCATACAGGCAATTTTTTTGTGACATTGTTTTCTTATTTGTTTCTACTTTTGTAGTTTCATCCAATGCTCAAGCTCTATGCTCTACGCATTTTAACGTCGCGAGTTTTAAACTAAACTAAATTGACTTTTAAACTGAACTAAATTGAAATAGTACCTACTCACCAATTCAAACTTTCAAGTGCTATCAAATTCAAGTACGTGACATTTTATCTGAAATTGGTAGCAACATCAACATCACACAGAGGATGTATATAATCCGTTCACGACCTTTTTGGGACAGAGTTGGCTATGATTTTTTCTTTTCATATTGGACTAACTGATGCAAATTTGTTTTTCTGTCAGTGTCTGTTCGATATTTTCTTGCCACCACATTGCCAGATTTATTATTTTAATATTCGTAAGAAAATAAATGATTTATCAAATGTTTAAAAATAATTTTAATTTCCGTCAAAGGAAAAGTCAAAATGCCCAAAATAATTTTGTTACAACAAAAAATTTCCATTAAACGATGCTACTTTGAATTTAAAAAGAGCAGACAAGATTTAAAAGAACACGAGTTGATGTCGAGACTAGAGAATATTTTTGCTGTACTTGCTAACTCGAACTCATTGGTAATGCGCAATCGCGTACAGCTTTATGGTTTTGGTAATGCGCTAAAGGCCGATTTCAGCAGAAGAGCTGACCGCAGATGATTCAGTATTTTGTTGTTTTTGAATTACTTTATGCTGTTGTGAATTTGGTGATTGTGCTTTGAGTAGTGGTTATGAAAAGAATTAGTTGCAAGAATGGATTGCTTTATTTGTAAAAACAATAATCCAGCATAATAATATATAATAATTTACTACCTACCTACTTATTACTATTTTGGTGTTGAAATGTTATGTGGCAGATGTGAAAATCAACATGAAGTAAAATCAACAAGCCATCCATTTGACAAAATATTTACATTTTTCACGTGTTAATTTCTATAAGACCAATATTGCTCAATTGCTCTACTAAATTGATTTGGCATCAGTTTGTGTTGTCTTTATTCTTCCACAACAAGCAAGCATGCAGCAAGCATGTAAAATAAAGTGGCATATTCATATCATGTACACATCTTATCCAAACTGCAATAAACATTAATATTGAATGCTTTTGTTAGGCATTATTTCTCATTTTCGTTTCTGTCGTCAATTCTCAAATCATTTCCAGCGTAAATACATCAAACAAGTAGAGACACTCATGCCAAATGTTGAATCCTGTCTAGAGTGCCTGGGACAGTAACTCGGGGGGTATTTCTAAGCTTGACTATCAGATGGCAGCACAAAATTCTACCAATCAGTGCCAGTTACTGGCTCTGCTACCAATCATACGTAACAAAGTAGTGGCACCATCTGTTAGTACTATCGGAAAGTATCCCCCAGGAGCCGTTCAAGGTCATCAAAATCGGTATTTTTACATCAAAGCAAATACCTTAACATATTAATACAGGAAACTCCCGTTTTAAACGAGTCGCAGGTGACGACAGCGCCGCGTTGCGGTAAGGTGTGTTAAAAAGTGTTAAATGTCAGTGTTTGTGTATGATTAATGTGCTTTTATTAAGAGAAAAACGCTGGAAAACATAATGTCTGGCGGCATATGCGCTGTGTATGGGTGTTATAATGCCACTGTGAGAAATTGTTCAAAATCATTCTTCAGGTTTCTGTTAAATAAAGAAATGTACGGGACAGAACAAATAGAACCACCAACCCTGGAAGAAATAACAGAGATCACAAAAAAACTCAAAAACAACAAGAGCCCTGGCAAAGACTGAATACAGGCAGAACTAATAAAATATGGGGGGACGGAACTATGTAAACAAATACACATACTAATGAAGGAGATATGGAAGAAGCAGAGAATGCCCAATGAATGGATGATAGCAATATTGTGCCCAATACACAAAAAAGTAAACAGGCTTCAATGCGAAAACTATAGAGGAATCGCGCTATTGGGTGTGTTATACAAGATCCTAGCCAAAGTAATCGCAAAAAGATTAAATCCCTACGTAGAACGAATTTTAGGAGAGTATCAGTGCGGTTTCAGGCCTAGCAGATCGGTCATGGATCAAATCTTCACAGTAAGGCAGATACAAAAAAAATTTCACGAACGCAACATCCAGCTACACGCAATTTTCATCGACTACAAGCAGGCGTGCGATAGCATAAGAAGACCGGAACCTTTTAAGGCACTGAAAGACCTAGGGATACCAGGTAAAATTATAGAACATGTCAGAATGACACTACAAGGCACCGAGAACCAGGTACGAGTGCACGGATGTACATCAAGGAGTTTCAAGATAAACGGCAGGCTAAGACAGGGGGACCCGTTGTCAGCAATCCTTTTTAACTTGGTACTCGAAAAAATAATAAGAGACAGCAAAATAAACAGACAGGGAACAATAATCAAGAAATCACATCAGTGCATAGCGTACGCAGACGACATAACCATAGTCGCTAGGACAAAAGAAGAGCTAAAGAACCTAATTAAGAAAGTCGTAAGAACATCGGAGACTTTTGGACTAAAAATTAACGAATCAAAAACCAAGTATATGATAATGAAGAGAGGAGAACAAACAACAAATGACCCACTAAAAATAAGAGAGGAGCAGGGCAAAGAATACAAATTCGAAAAGGTGGAGCATTTCAAGTTCCGAGGGACCGAAATTACAAGTGACAACGATCAAAACAAGGAAGTGGAGAAGAGAATAACAGCTGGAAACAAAAGTGCGGGTGCTATTCAAAAAGTGTTAAGTGCAAAAAATGTGTCAAGGAAAGTGAAAATAAAAATTTATAAGACCATAATAATACCAGCAGTGGTTTATGCAAGTGAAACGTGGGTGCTAAATCAAGAAATACAACAAAAACTCGAAATATGGGAACGAAAGATATTAAGAAGAATATATGGAGGGAAAAACGAAGAAATAGGGTGGAGAAGAAGGACTAACCAGGAACTAAAAGATTTATACACAGAACCAGGAATAATAACGACCATCAAAACACAAAGAATGAGATGGATCGGCCACATTGCAAGAATGACAAACGAAAGAGTAACAAAGGAAATATTATTCAACGAAGCATGGGAACCAAAGATGAGAGGAAAACCGCGAAGAAAATGGATGGAGTGTGTGGAGCGGGACTTGACAAAACTAGGAGTGGACGATTGGAGGAACAGGGCGAAAGACAGACAGGAGTGGAGAAGAATCGTCAACCAAGCCAAGGGCCTAAACGGCCTGTAGCGCTAAAAAATATAATATACTATAAAGCATTAAACTTATTTATTGTTTTGTGTTTTATTTTGCAAAATTGTAATAGATAAATGGGTAAAATTCTCGTTATTTTGACGTACCTCCACGTCGGACTGTATAGATGGCGCTGTTTTGCGTGTCACTCCTACGCGAATGCAAACAGGCGGCGAGTTTCCTGTATTACTATATTAAGGTATTTGATCAAAGGAACCGACAGTGAGTGTCTCTACTTGTTTGATATATGTACGCTGTCATTTCAATGTTTCACCCTTAATTTAAACAGAGATCCGGCAACAATGGGCGCGTTCAGATGACCGCAGCAGCTGAGTTGCTGACTTAGCGGTGTGTATTGAACAATTCCGCTGTTTATGCGCTGACTTCCAGCAATGCTCATTATTCCCAGCGGAAATTATTTGTGCTGACTTGCCCAGCGGTTCAGACGGCAGTGGTGGTGGCAACGTATTTTGGATATTTATAACCTAAAATCTATCACGTTCAATATTTTTGGAATTCCTGAATTTCATGTCAGTAGTGCTATCTAAAAGTGAGGTTAAGCAGGACCTTCCACAAAAGCAGATTTTACTCAGTTTTATGTGGTTTTATGATACATCACAGCGGTTTGTTCAGAAAATTGGTAACCGCTTACTTTCAGTGTAGTCAGCGTTTATTACTGCTGTTTTACAGCAGCTGTGTTGTCTGAACGCGCCCACTGTATCTATTCAGAAAATATAACCTTAAACTGAAAACAACCTAACCTAACACAAAAAGTGTCCATTTCCATTAGGGAGTTTAGTTGCCACAGAGGTACTGCCAACACAATTACTAAATGGTCATAGCCCCCCTGACCCAAAAAGATCGTGAACGGCTTATATGTTACATCATCCCATACTGACGCGATTTAATGGTACTATTGAAGGGTTGAATATTTCCGTGAGGCGGATTTATTGCTTTATATGAAACAAGAATCAACATTATGAGATGGGGTGATTCTTGTTATTACTGCATGGTTGTGTTTTTCTAGAGCTTATTCCTATTATTTTTAAGTTTTTATCATTTTCTCCGAAGAGAAGAAGGCTAACTTTCCGGAAATTACATAATTTACTAGTTGGGTACCCGGGTCCTGAAATACAAGGTCCGGCAAGAATTACACGAATATTGTGTATATAAAAGTTGTAGGTACGAAGACGTTGCACATTACTAAAATAGAAATGATAAACTTCAGGCGGCTGCTGTAAGCAACAGAAAACAATTGAATGAAGGAAAACGTTAACAAAAAATTATGATTTTTGTGAAGTAACTTTCAACTGTAAAATGATGGATCTGGGTAGTAATCTAGTAATGCTATACACGGTGCTCAATATTTGCAAATTTAATAAAGAACACCGCACCGTAAGTTTGATTTGGGTTCCGAAATGGATTAGGTTGTCGAGAAGCTCTCTTTGGCCTTAATGTTCTAACCCAACGATGTTTGGATGTCAATAAAGAGGTATAGGCGTGCTTCATTGACTATGAAAAGGCGTTCGACAAGGTCAGACACAGTCACCTATTGAAACTCTTGAGAAAGAACCAAATCGACTTAATGACAATGGCCGTGAAAGCCTGCGAAATCATTTTAATTTGAATATGTTAAATGTTGATGATAATATTAATGTAAAATTTTTGGAAATAATTGAAGCACTTGGCTTTACTCAAATCATTGATCAATCTATACGCATCACGGCTATTACCTCAACAGCTATCGATCTGAGTATTGCTATCAACTCACACCTAGTTGTTCATTATGATGTGGTTGATACCTATGGCTTTAATGATCATTCATTAATTTTTTGTTCTTTAAAAATTGTTAATGGTAGTAAATGCAATCAAATTGTTCAATCCTTCAGCAGTTTTAAAGAATTTGATATTGATTTATTTAATATTCATTTAAAATTAATATACAGTGTGACCAGTAAAGTCCGCATCATATAGCTTTTTTCGAAATTTGACTTTGGCTCAATTTGTGCTTTCATCGAGATGAAAATCAACCAAAAAAATAGTAGTCACGTCATTCGCATTATCTGTCAAATTTTATTTTTTTTTCAAAAAAAAAAATTCAAAAGTGGGGTTATTTCTCAAAATATCGGAAAAAGTTATTAGAAAAAGTTTTTCGAAATGCAATTTTTAGCCCATACGCAAAATTTCAGCTGTATAAGATAATTTAGATTTTTTGCCCATTTTTTTTTAAATTGCACCACTGTTGCAAAGTAAGACTCAACGCAACCTACATAAAACTTCTTAATTTTGACAATGCTTTATTTCACACACATTTTCTTTAAAGTAGCGCCATATTAAATGTGTGTTTTTCTACAAAATACAAATAGGGCTATTAAAATTTGGTCACATGTGATGCAAAGTTTATTTGTTTTTGACCCTGTATAATGTAACTTCATAAAATACAATTTGACAGATAATGCGAATGATTTGATAACTATTTTTACTTCCTTTTACAATAAAGGAAATATTGGATTCACCCCAAAAATTCGAAATTGAGTTTTCAACAGATCTTCACGTTTCAGAGACCCCTAAACCCAAAAAACATATTTTTTTTCATTGGTCTGTCTGTCTGTCTGTGTGTTTGTGAACAGAATATCTCAAAAACAAAAAGAGGTATGGCGTTGAAACTCCATATATAAGTTTTGTGTACTATCTAGATGCGACAGCATAACCAGAAGTAGGTGTTTACTCTTGTGATTTTTCAGTTTTTTTCGATTTTTTCAAAAACGGCTCTAACGATTTTTTTCAAACTTCACATTTTTATTACATTTTTAATGTGTATTGATGTGAGATAGGTGATTTTCCAGTTGAATACTTCTAAAGTGGGTTTCTTTTGTTTTTTTTTCAATTTTTTTTATTAACTCCTATTTTAAATAGAACATCCAGTATATTATTACATTTTTGAATTCAGCTTAAACATCTAGAGAAAATTTGTCTCTTCACCTAACGCTCTATTTTGCACCGTTTTTGTAGAATTTGTATTTTTGACAAATGCTTAAAAATTTAAAATCAAATTTTTGGCCAATTAGAAGATCACTGCAAAAGGAAGTTGTGTGCGTGTATCACACCAGATTTTTTTGGTTAATTTTCATCTCGATCGAAGCACAAATTGATATATACCGGGTGTCAACGAATTTATTAGACAAGTCATAACTTCTCGAGTATTAGGTATATCAAAATGAGATTTGGTATAGGTAAATGGTATAGGGAGAGGAGAGTTTTCGCATATTTTTTACTTTCCGGTCACTTCCCGTTTTACCGGAAATGGCTCCGATATCGAATTTTTAAATGGAACGTCCTGTATATTTTTGCATGTTTGGATTTCTGAGACAATTTTGGATCAGAATGTGACATTTTAAAAAGTTTTTAAGCCTACTTGATTTTTTTAGAGCCACTTTTAATATGGCATCTAGGTGGCCATGATCGGAGGCAAACTAATCTAAGGACCTCAGGTGATGTCAGAAAATTACAATCGCAAAGTTTTAGTGCCTAGTATGATAGATAGGAATAAGACAAGTTGTCAAAATCACGTTTTCTTGTCTAACTATTTTTTTTCAAATGGCGACTCTTTTTTGACAAGCACTTTCCGAAAAGAGGATGTTTTGGCGAATCTAACGATACTAATTTATTTGCGATTGGATTAAAAATAAGCTCATAAATTAAATATTTCTAAGCAAAATACTGGATAATAATTTATTTTCTTTTGTCAAGTGTGACATGGATAAGTTTTTAAAATGTCACATTCTGATCCAAAATTGTCTCAGAAATCCAAATATGCAAAAATATACAGGGTGGTCTATTTAAAAATTCAAAATTGGAGCCATTTCCGGTGAAACCGGAAGTGACCAGAAAGTGAAAAATATGCGAAAACTCTTCTCTCTATATACCATTTACCTATACCAAATCTCATTTTAATACACCTAATACTCTAGAAGTTATGACTTGTCTAATAAATTCGTTGACACCCGGTATATAATACAGCTCTACAGGTCTTGTATACCCATGGCTTCAAAAGTTTTTATTATTCTTTTCCACTTTAGTCTGTCCTTTGCCTTCTCTTGCCAATCTTCCACTCCCACTGATAACAGGTCTTCTCCCACTGCTGACAACCATTTCCATCTTGGTCTTCCTCTCCGTTTCTTCCCTCCTTCACCTGCTTTAAGGATTTTCCTAACGAGTCTGCTGTCGGGCATCCTTGTCACATGGCCTAGCCACCTTAACCTCTGTGTTTTTGCCTTTTGTCCAATATTTGGTTTCCTATATAGGTCCATGATTTCCCGGTTGGTTCTTCTTCTCCATCCCATTCCCTCTACTTCTATTCCTCTATATATTTTCCGCAGTATTTTCCTCTCCCATATATTCAGCTTTGCTTCTTCTTGTTTGTTGAGGATCCAGGTTTCGCACCCATACAATACAGTCGGCCTTATTATCGTCTCGTATATTCTTATTTTTGCTTTTCTAGATAAGCTTTTAGATTTTATTAGGTTTGTGAGGGCTCCTACTACTCTACTACCCTTTGCTAATCTTTTGTTTATTTCGATTTCTTCCTGGCAAGTGTTCGTTATTGTCACCCCTAGGTATTCAAATTGTGTCACCTTCTAGAAGTTGTATTCTTTGTTGTCTGCTGTCTTCCATTTGATCTGGTTTATATTGTGCGGATGTCTTGCTTTCATTTCCATGTACTTTGTCTTATCTTCGTTTATTGTTAGTCCATACTCCTTCGCTTTTTTCTCTATCGCCTTAAACATTTGCTCCCTCCAGCTCCTTTTTCCTTCTCGTCATCATTGCTATGTCGTCTGCATAGGCTACACATGGTTGCTTGTTGTTGTATATTAGCCCGTTTCTTTGGATTCCACTTTCTCTGATTATTATTTCTAGGGTCAGGTTGAATAGGGTTGTCCACAGAGGGTCACCCTGTCTCAATCCTCTCCTCACTACAAATTCTTTGGACAAACTTCCTTCTGTCGTTACTTTGTTGGTAGTATTTTGTAGAGTCATTTTTATTAGCTTCACTAATTTTCCAGGCACTCTTAGTTTTTCCAAGGCTTCATATAATTTATTTCTTAGAATGGAGTCATATGCTTTCTTGAAATCGATAAATAGCATATGCAGACCTAGATTTTGTTCATATGTGTTATGTAATATTTGCTTCATCACAAAAATCTGGTCCGTTGTTGATCGTCCTGTTCTGAATCCACCTTGATATTCACCTAGTTCTTCTTCTTGTATTTTATGCAGTCTATTCCTAATTATTGTTGCTGCTACTTTGTAGACCACATCTAAGAGTGCTATCCCTCGATAATTATCGCATACCGTCCTGTCACCTTTCTTATATATGGGGCATATAACCGCTGTCTTCCATTGGTTGGGCATCTTCTCTTCTTGCCATACTCTTTTTACTAGCTGCGCAATCCTTTTCAGTATGGTTGTCCCTCCTTCCTTCAAAAACTCTGCTGGTATTCCATTTTCTCCTGGGCTTTTGTTGTTTTTTAATTTCTGTATTACCTCGATTATTTCTTCTTCCGATGGTTCTTCTACTTTAGTCTGTGTCGGCGGATCTTCGTCTCCCTCTTCATCTTCGATTTCTTGCTCTCTCTCTATTTCTTCCGCTAGTAGCTCTTTGTAGTACTGTGCCCATCTATCTAGTTTCCGTTCCCTCTCTCCAATTAATTGTCCCTCCTTGTCCTTCACATAGTATGTTGTCCCTGTGTAACCTTGTTTGTTTTTCTTTGCTTCCTGGTAGAAATTTCTTATCTCTTTGTTTACATAATAATCCTCTATTTTCTGTAGTTTCTTCTCCATATATTCCCTCTTCTTTTTCTGGCAGATTTGGTTTGCTTTCCTTCTTGCTCTGTCATATGTACTTCTGTTTTCTATAGTGTCACTTTTTTGCATCTTTATCCTTGCTTCGTTTCTGTGTTTTTGGGCATTTCCGCATTCGTCGTCAAACCACTCCTTTCCCTTTTCGTTTCTCTTTTTCCTTCCTAGACATTTTTCAGCCTCTTCTCTTATGATTTTCTCACATCTATCCCATTCCTCCTAAATGTTGTTTGATTGCGGGTTACTTTCCATTGCATTTGCTAAGCTAAGCCAAATTGATGCCATAGTCAAATTTCGAAAAAAACTATTAATAAAAAAAAATCCCATACGTTGCGGACTTTACTGGTCACACTGTATAATTTGTACCCATCTACCTTTCGGTGTAGGATGTTTTACATATCTACTATAACTATTTTCTAAATAACAATATCCAGAAAAAAAAGAAAACTAATTACTACACTAAATCAATATACTGGCTGTTTCCTAAAAAACGCTGCAACCCATAACTCCGTTGTTTTAAATTTTAGGCCCAACAAACTATATATATTCTTAAATGGCAACAAAAGAGCTACCTTTTGACACCGCCCGTTCGTAAATATCTTTCAACCGTCTTGAGCAGCGATGTTCAACTTTTTTATTTTAAATGGAACACCTGTATATTTTTACATATTTGGAATCAGGATGAAACTCTGAATGCAGTAGTATGCTTCATTTGTTTTTTGGACACTTAGAAATGTTTAAAATAATTTTTTAATATTGCATGTCGACAGTCGTACAGTACCATAAAATTTTCAAGTGTGCCGTGGAAAACAATCAGAATGTTGAAATATTTTATTGGAAACAAATTTAAACAAAACTACAGAACGTATCTACAAGTATTGCTCAAACTGACCGCCACCTTGTTGAACACACAACTGACATCTTCCAGTTACTCCATTGGTCGCATTCAATATCAAATTGGGAGGTATTTTGCGACAGGCATTGATAATCCTCTGCCTCAGAATTTTTTCGTTTTCTGGACGTGTTAGATAAACACGATCTTTAAGATAGCCCTAAAACCAAAAATCTAGGGGCGTAAGATCGGGCGAACGCGCAGGCCACCGAACTGGTCCATGCGTTCCTATCCACCTTCCACCAAATTTGGCGTTTAACCAATTAACATTTATTCTGGCGTTATACGGGGGAGCCCCATCTTGTTGAAAATAAACTATTGAGTTCTGCAAGAGGCAATTCGTCCAAAAAATTTTCAATGTCCTCAGCCAAGAGTTGATGGTGTCTTTCTTGATTTAGGTTGCCATCTATGAAAAATGGCCCAACCAATCGCTCTCCCAAAAAACCGCACCAAACATTCACACTAACTTTTCCTTGAAAATTAGTTTCAACGATTTTTGCTCTAATGCGTGCACTTTTTGTGTGTTTTGTGTGTACGATCAATGCGAACTCGCAATTTCCCGAGTAGACGTTGTTGGATTTTCTTGAACACTAAGAAGAACATCTAATTCTACATTTTCGCGAAATTGACGTAAATCGCGCTTGGGTTTCTTTAAAGCTCCATAGTTTCTCAAATTTTCTTCAGTTCTTCCAAATTTGCGAGGTTCTGGAACTTCTCTGTTCGGAAAGCGGTCGCTATAAAGGCGCACTGCTTAGCCACGATTTTTATTGCATTCGAAATACACTTGCAGCATGTCAGTCAGTTGATTGTTATCCATGATTTGTTATTTAACAAAAAATAATACATTACAACGACAAAATGACTAAAAATACAAGAGAAACTGCGACACTGACGCCATGCTATGCGCACTGCTATACAACTAAATGTTTTATTTAGTTTAGTTGCCGCACATCTCAGCAGATGACGCTTCTAAGAAAATTCGATTAAGGTCACTAAATCACGTTAGCTACTCTAACACAGGTAGGGAAACACCATTTGACAAGTTTAAAAAACGAGTTTGTCAGTGTCAAATTTACCATAGGCGCTACTAGTAAGGTCATAACTAATTTTTCTTATTAGTAATATATCCTTTGAATGCGATGCCACAATCCTTTCTCTAGGTTGTAAGTTATGCAGATGATCGTTTTTAACCGCAATTTAAAATGTTTTTCGTCTACTGACCCTGAAACTTGAAGATCTGAAGAAATATCAAAGGTATTTTTTTACGATTACAGGTTATTTGCCTAAATTATGCCCTAAAGAGATGATTGTGATCTCGGATTCCCTAGTTCTCCCGACGAATTTTGTCAAAACGTATATATAAACCGTTCAATAGTTATTTGCCAGATAGGAGGCCATGTTAGGGTGATGAATTTCACCCTGTAAATATGCTGTCAGTCATTAACAAAAGTTAGGTTATGCTCATTTTATATAAAATGATAATTTTATGTTAATGTACAAAACGTGGTTGCCAATTTGGTTTTGGATTTTGTGCCACTTTTAGTATTGGTTAAGATGAATTTCATGAAAGACAAATTGCTGATTCTGAATACGTTTCATACTTTGTTGAGTAGGCATAATGGTATAATGAAAGTCGTTGTTTTATTGTAATTATAAATTGTATACAAAAATATTTAAATATTACAATTTATGTATTTTTTCAGTATAAATAAAGCTTTTACAAGCCACTTTAGGCCAATTGCATAACAATGTGTCTCCATTGTCCCTTATTGATGATTTTATTTCTCCAGTCTTCTATTCCTTTCCTTGCTATGTCTTCCATTACTGCCTCCTTCCACCTATTCGTTGGTCGCTTCTTCTGCTAGTTTCTTGCGCTCTGCCTTCCAAAGTAAACTCCTTAACTCGTTCTATTCTCAAATCTTAATATTACGCCATTATTATTGATTTCTTTATTTTTTCCATTAGGTACTTCTTTGTTAAAGCTGCTGAATATTGTCCAGTGGAAGTTGAAGAATGGATTTTTTTTTAAATATGGCCACAGAAGAAAATCACAGGGAGTTAAGTTACAAGACCTCGGGGGCCACACTGTAGACATGTTTTGACTAATAACTCTGTTTTTGTAAAACTCTTTAAGTAAATTTATGCCCCATCTTATTGAAAGTACGTAACCTGTTTGTAATTCATTGTCACGTAACTCTTCAAAAAACGGCGACAAAATTTCAGTATGATATGGTTGTGCATTTAGAAAACCTAAAATTTGAACTATTAAAATAAAATTTAATCGTTTTATTGCACTCAATTACCTTAAAAAAATATAGGACCTATAACTCTTCTTTTACTAATTGCAGCCCAAACCCCGATCTTTTGTGGGTGAAGCGGTTCTTCAACATAAAAATTGGGATTCTCAGCGCTCCACATCCTCATACTTTGTGAATTAATATAGCCAGATAAATAGAAGTATGCCTCATCAGTAAAGAAAGTTTTCTCAAACGCATCATCGTTATTTCCTAAATTATTGATAAACCAGTTACAAAATTCCAATCTAACCGGAGGATCGTTTGGCAGCAGTTCCTGATACACTTGCAACCGGTAAGAAATCTAATGCAAATTGCTTCTTAATATCCTATGAGATGTTGAATATGAAACATTTAATTGCTGTCCTAAATGGCGAACAGATACGTGTGGTTGTTCTTGCACAATTTGTCTCGCATTGTTAACTACTTCTTCAGTGCGTATGTTGCAAATAGTATGTATCATTTTTAGGTCGTGGGCCAAAAGGTTTAATTTCAAAATTGTTCCGCCCCATAATATTTCTAATAGTTCTTTCAGATATCTAAAACAGTACAAAGCCGAAAATTAAAGCAACAATTAAGTTTTATCCATAAATACTTGCATCCCAAAAGTCACTAAGCCGAGCAAAGATTTCAGTTTCACTGAGGTCGGGCCTGTCAGCTTTATAATGCCTGTAAGCCTTTGTAATTTGTAGTTTTGTGTCACCTTTAATGACTTTTGGCATATTTACTTTAGTACGACAATTTGTTTGACAGATAGATATCCATGACGGCGATGTCCATACATATTATGCCTAGTGGCAAACAAAGTATGAAAGGACTGGCAACATTGCATGTTTAACCTCAAAATGTAAAATTAGACACTTTCGTGAGCCTCCTGTACATAACAGCTGCTTCTGACAAAGTGTCAGAAAGAGTTTCTAGAGAGTTTTAGTTTTATTAAACATAAAAACAAAATTCCATGTCTACCTACTTGGCAAATAACTATTGAACGGTTTATATATAGCATTATGGTTTGTATTTGCTACGTTAAACGTTGCCTGAACAACAGCATAAAAGGGTATACGCTGTTTCAAGTTCCTGAAGGTAATTTAAACTGCAATATTTAGCAATACTCTTTAATGAATTACTTATTGCAAATTAAGGACCAAGAAATAGCATGAAACGGCAGGAGTGGTTGAAAGAAATAAATAGACCACTAGACGACACGCATCAGTTACGTGTACGTGAGGTGCCGAATTATTGGAATGCAGCGAGCGGTACAAAATATTTGTTGAAGCTTTATATTTGTGATAATTATTTCTAAAAATCTGGTGTGATACACTCACACAACTTCCTTTTACAGTGATCTTATAATAAGTCAAAAATTTCATTTTTAATTTTTAAGCATTTGTTAAAAATTTTCAAAAATTACAAATTCTACAAAAACGGTACAAAATAGTGTTAGTTGAAGAGAAAAATTTTCTCTAGAATTTTAAGGTGAATTCAAAAATGTAATAATATACCGGGTGTTTTATTTAAAATCGGAGTTAATAAAAGAAATAGAAAAAAAAAACAAAAGAAACCCACTTTAGAGGTATTCAACTGGAAAATCACCTATCTCACATCAATGCACATTAAAAATGTAAGAAAAATGTAAAGTTAAAAAAAAATCGTTAGAGCAGTTTTTGAAAAAATCGAAAAAACTGAAAAATCACAAGAGTAAACACCTACTTCCGGTTATGCGATTTTCTTCAAAAGCTTGCTGTCTCATCTACATAGTACACAAAACTTATATATGAAGTTTCAACGCCATACCTCTTTTCGTTTTTGAGATATTCTGTTCACAGACAGACACACATACACACAGACACACAGACAGACAGACAGACCAATGAAAAAAAATATGTTTTTTGGGTTCAGGGGACTCTAAAACGTGAAGATCTGTTGAAAACTCAATTTCGAATTTTTGGGGTGAATCCAATACTTCCTTTACTGTAAAAGGAAGTAAAAAACTAAAGAGATAAAAGTTAATAAAAACCTTCAGCAACTTATACTCTTATTTTATTGCAACAATTATTGTTAAAAATGCTTTTTATTTTAATTTATTAATTATTTAGGCTATGTTAATATGATTGAAATTGTTTATATGCTTGGTAATAAATTATTTAATAGTCGTCAAGAAGTATATAAATAATTTCAATCATATTAGCAATACCGTAAATAAAATACTAATTTATTTTCTGGGTTTAAATTTCCCGCGTTCCCATTTAGTTGCCGCACATCTCGGCAGACGGCGCAAAACGATGACAACTTTTATTGAGAAGTTTCCATTCTATCTGATTATATTTCCTATGACTGACGCTTAAATGACGTTTAGTGTGTTGTCTATTCTGAATGTTTACCACGGCACACTTGAAAATTTGATGGTACTGTACGACTGTCTACATGCAATATTAAAAAATTATTTTAAACATTTCTAAGTGCCCAAAAAACAAATCGCATGCAGAGTTTCATCCTGAGTCCAAATATGTAAAAATATACAGGGTGTTCCATTTCAAATAAAAAAGTTGAACATCGCTGCTCAAGACAGTTGAAAGATATTTACGAACGGGCGGTGTCAAAAGGTAGCTCTTTTGTTGCCATTTAAGAATATATATAGTTTGTTGGGCCTAAAATTTAAAACAACAGAGTTATGGGTTGCGGCGTTTTTTAGGAAACAGCCTGTACACTCTAATAATTATTCAACTTAAATTTGCACCAGTTAACCTCAATTTTCTTCACTCCACTATACATCTTAAATCATGCTATTTACATCAGTCAGTTATGTACAAACTTTGCCCACTCTCTTTTATTTTGTGCTAATGCTTTAGCCTCCTGCCAGCTTCGATTTCTCTTCTTCAGGATCTCCGCTATCGCCTCGACCCATCTTCTCCTTGGTCGTCCTCTTGGTCTCTTTATGTTGGTTTTAGTTTGCCGTATTGTTTTGGTTTGCCTGTTGTTAACCATTCTACTTAGGTGTCCGAACCATCGCAGTTGTTGTCGTTCTATGGCGTTCTTTATTGGCTCTACCTCTAATGTTTTCCGCATTTCTTCGTTTCTTAATCTGTCTCTTTTCGTTACTCCCATAATTCCTCTCAGGTACTTCATTTCGCTTACTGTATTTTACTCTCTTGTTTAGTAAGCGTCCAGCTTTCACACCAAAACGTTAATATTGGTTTAAATATCGTGTTATATACTGTTAGTTTTGTCTTTTTATTTACTTCTTTTTTTCATGACGAAGGTATTACCTAAGGCGTAGTATACTTTGTTGGCACTCTCTATTCTATTATTTATTTCAGCTTCATTTTTCCCATCTTTCTGTATTGTGACTCCCAGATATTTGCAGCTGTCTGTTTGTTCTAGCTCTTTATCATTAAGTTGGATCTTTGTTTGTGTATTGTTCTTTCGAATTACCATTACTTTAGTCTTTTCTGTGTTTATATTTAGGTTGCGTGCTTGGAGTGATCTATTCCATATTTCTAAGTTTTCTTGTAATTCTTTTGCATTTTTGGCGCATATCATTAGGTCGTCTGCAAACGCACACCCTGTTATGTAGATTGGCTCCAAATATCTGTATCCCACATGTACCTTCTTGATGTGTCCTTTAACTTCTTTTGCTACGTCGAGTGTTGGGCTCAGAACTCCTCCCTGTCTCACTCCTTCTTTTGTCACAAACTCTGAGTTGTTTGTCCTAACATAATTCCTAGTGTTTCTGTATAAGCTGGCTATGTTTTTTCTCAGTCTGTTCTTAATTCCTCTTCTCTTCAGGCTATCCCAGAGTATTTTCCGCGGTACACTATCGAAGGCCTTCTGTGGTCAATAAACGCCACATATATATCATTATTGTAGTGCTTTTCTATCAATTGTTTAATGTGAATATGTGGTCCTGAATTCCCCTCCCCTTTCTGAATCCACTTTGCGACAACTCCATGTGTTTCTGTTTTTGCCTTCAGCCTATTGTCTAGCAGTCTCTCATATACTTAATAACGTTATCCCTCTATAATTGTTGCAGTCTCACTTGTTGCCCTTCTTATGTATAGGCAATATTATTCCCAGCTCCCACTCTGATGGTATTATGCATTCTTCCGAAATTTTGTTCAGCAGTATTGTTAGTGTTTCAATTCCATTATTCCCTAATACCTTCAACGTTTCCGAGGTTATGCCATCATGTCCTGCAGCTTTGCCTCTCTCGAGTATTTTATAACTTCTATTACTTCTTCTGGTCTGAATTCTTCATCTTGTTCATTGTCCTCCTCCGCCCTTTCTACTTGTTCTTCTTCCTTATCCTGGTTGTCTGTTTGTTCGGTGCTTAGCAGTTCCTTGAAATCTTTTTTCCAGCGTTTCATTATGTCTACCCATAATGTTCTACCTTCATTAGTTGTAATGTATTGGCCTTTGGTTTCTTTACCCTTTCTCAGCGTTTTCAAAATTTTATAGAACAATTTCTGGTTACCTACACTGTCCTTTTCCATCTTCTCGCCAAATTCCTCCCAAGATTTTTGTTTTGCTCGCTTCACCAGTTCCTTGACTCTTGTTCTCTGTTCCTTATATTCCGCATAGTGTTCGTTGGTTTTGCTCCGTAGGTACTTTTCCCATTTTATTTTTCTTATCTTTGTTTCCGCTTTTATATCCTCGTTCCACCAGTGTGTTTTCTTTTTGGTTTTGTCGCTGTTTGATACTCCGCAAGTTATTTTGGCTGTACTTACCATGGTTTCCTTAAATTGTATCCATAGCTCTTCTAGATTGTGATTTTTTGCCTTTCGATTTATTTTTCCCATTTCTTTGTCTATATTTTCTGTATATTTATTTGCTGTTTCTTCTTCTCTCAGCTTGTATGACCTTATTTTTATCTTCTTCTGTATGTCCGTTTTCACTTCCTTGTTATTATCTTTTGTTTCCATTTCTGTTTTCATTTTTGATACGACCAGATAGTGATCAGAGTACAGTTCAGCTCCTCTTCTTACTCTTGTATCTTGTATTTCATTTCTGTATTTTTTATTTATTATTACATAATCAATAATTGATTTCTCCTTTCTGCTCACTACTTCCCTGGTATACTTGTGTATGTCCTTATGTTCGAAGAACAAGTTTGTTATTAATTCGACAAAAATCAATTAATCTTCTTCCGTTATTGTTTCTTGTTTCTTCTCTGTGTGGTCCAATTGTCTCTCCTGTTTCATCTTTTTTTCTCTATTCTTCCATTTAAGTCACCCACTATGATTATTCTTCCAGTTATATTTTCTACTACTTCTGATAATTGCTCCCAAAACTGATCTTTTAGTTGTGCTCTTTTATCTTCTCCTGGTCCGTAGACTATTACTATCGTTGTTTTGGTTGCTTTTTCTAATTGTATTTCTAACTTAAGTATTCTTTCTGTGATAGCTACCCAATTTTTAAGGTATTTATGCATTTCTTTTTTTACATTGCAACTCACTCCCTCTCTTGCTCTCTGATTTTGTTCAACTCCCGCATATACAGGGAATTTATTTTAATAGTTAACATAAGCATTTCGTTTCTATGCCACCATTTAATCATACAGGTCATTTCCATAGTTACAAATGAGACCAATAGATTAGAACGTGTATTTTACGAGTTAACATAGAAATTATTACTTGTCAAAAAAGTGAACTGTATGATTAAATGCTGGCATAGAAACAAAACTGCTATGTTAACCATTAAAATAAATTCACTGTATTAGTATATTTCCACTTTGTAGTATTTTCTCTCCCTTCCCTTTCATTTTGGTCTCCCTTATTTCAAGTATATCCATTTTTGCCTTGTTAAATTTTTCATTCAGTTCATGTTCCTTTCCTGCTATACTTCTTATATTTCGTGTTCCTAATTTCCAAACTTTCTTATTTTCTTCTTTACTTTTCGTATTTTTCTTCTCTTCATCATGCTTCTGTGTTCTTTTTGGTTTATTCGTTTTACCATTTATCATATCCTTTGTTCTCGCCTGGTCCTTTCCCCTTTTATCCTTCCTGATACTATTTTCTAGTTTTTTGGATCATATTTGTCCATTTTTCCTTGAGTTTTGTCCCACTTCCATTGAACTCCATCTATGATTATTTTATTATATCCTTGTTTAACTTCCCTCCCCTTGTCTTTCTCTTCCTTGGCCATTTTCCTCATTTGTTTTTGTATTTCCCTTTCTTATTTTGTTAGGCCATTATTAATATATATTTTTGTGTCCCTAAGATCCTTTAATTTTGGCTTGTTTTTCATAATTGCCTGCTTGTCTTGATCATTGTTTAGTGTTATTAAACAAATTCTTTCTCCTAGTTTGCAAATTTCTTTTATTTGTATCTTTACCTCTAGATTTTGTTCAAGGAAATTCTGTACAGAATTTTTCATTGTAGCTTGGTTTCCCGTCTCTATTTTGAGTCCATCTATGACTACGTTGTTCTTTCTCTTATCTTTATCACGACGTTTCACGGTATCTTTCTCATTTTAGTTAATTCTTCTTTGATTTCCTTGTTTTCTCATTTTAGGTCTTCGTTCTCTGTTTCCAGTTTTTAAATTTTTACTGCATATTCCTTCTGATCTTCTCTAAGTTGTTTTATTTCTCCTTTTAGTTCGATACCCATATTGTCTGATTTCTGTAGTATTGTATCTAGCTTATCAACACTTTTACTTTGAATTTTAGATGGTGATCTTTGCGTTCTTTTGCTCCTTGAGAATGCTTCCTCCCACTCTTCTGGTTTTTTTAAACTAAACTAAATTGAGTTTTAAACTGAACTAAATTGAAATAGTACCTACACACCAATTCAAACTTCCAAGTGCTATCAAATTCAAGTACGTGACATTTTATCTGAAATTGGTAACAACATCAACATCACACAGAGGATGTTTATGTTACATCATCCCATACTGACGCGATTTAATGGTACTATTGACGGGTTGAATATTTCCGCGAAGGGGATTTATTGTTGAACTTAGGAGCATCAGGTAACATATCAAAAGAAAGCTCAGTAAAAGGGCTTTTCAAAAATACAAAAATATACAGGGCGTTCCATTTGAAAAAATCGAAATTATTAAATTTGCAAATATTGAGCACCCTTTATAGCATTAATACCCAGATCCACCATTTTACACTTGAAAGATACTTCACAAAAATCATAATTTTTTGATAACGTTTTCCTTCATTCAATTGTTTTCTGTCGCTTACAGCAGCCGCCTGAAGTTCATAATTTTTTTGCATAAAATCGTTAATATCTTCAAAACAGTTGACGTTAGACCCATACAACTTTATATAAAAATGATGAGTATTTCAATGCAAAACTTTTAAGCTACCCAAATATAGGGCATTCCATTAAAAAGAAAAGTAAGTTTGATTCGCCACACGTTTTTGAGACTATAACGTTTTTAAACTATATAATTCTACTAGTAAATCACCTGAGCTAAGCTTTGCTTTGCTAATTACACGATTTAATTAAATTAAATATAATTTAACCTTACACCTTAGGGTAAAAGGTTATCGATTATATATATCTAAATATAATTTAATTTTACTTTATTTTTTTTGTACTTTTTTTTAAAATAAAACCCGGTCTACGATCGAAGTCTAAAAATTAGCAAAATTTTAAGATATCATACAATTTATTCGGCCCAGTATCTTCGGAGGAGATAACAAACAAAAATACAAAGAAAGAGACCACCGATTTTATGGTATAGAATTGTGGTAAATATAAACAATACAGCTGTTGGAAATTTAAAGCTTCCTCGCTGCCTCCTTGAAAAAACTGCAGCGGGGCATTTCAATATACCGGGTGTCCATTCTCAAAGTCGAACATATGCAATTAACATTAGTGCATTCACTCGTTCTTCATTGAAATAATTCATTTCTCTGTAGATAATTTTTACAGACGTTGACAGAAAATACCTGATTTACGCCAACTAATTACCAATTTTTTTGACAAATGCTATCGAACCTGAAAAGCAAGGCATGACATATTTAAAAATTCCCAAGTTTTAAATTAGTATTTTAAAATAAAAATCGCACCTTGAATATTATGATTGGTATCATTTGATGCGTAATAATTTTATCTTTCCATTGATACCATTACCTTCCCTGTAAGTTGAATTGGCGAGCAGGAAACGGCAAAAACGTTCAATACAATGTTAATCGCCTATGTTCGACTTTGAGAACGGACACCCGGTATATGTTACGGTTAAAGTGTTTGCTTGGCTAGTTTATAGGCTAGCTGGATAGTATACAAACTATCCAAATGTCTGGCTATTTTGATGGAAAATCATATTTCTACTAAAATAGCTATGAATATTGGCTGGTTTGCAAACTATCCACTGTAGTTTACAAACTACACAAGAAAAGTACACAAATTAACCGGTGATTTTGGCTAGTTTACAAACTACCCACAGTATTTGGATAAAGTGTGAACTTAATATTAGTAGCCTATTCCATTTGGTTAATGTAGTTTAGGGTAGCAAAATAATTCTTGGTCAAAAATAAAGCTTATAGGTACAACATAACAAAAGTGACATACAGGTACCATTTGTGTGACAAAATATTAATAATAAACCTCAAAATATTGAAACCACAAAACAAAGAAAATTATGATTTATTGGAGCAAGTTGCACTGTTGTGGCACTTGCTGTTACGTGTATATCCAGACGCAAGACATTTACACTTTTTATTGGTGCAACCCTTGTTGCACTGACAGCGCACATAACCTTGGGTTGAACCGGAGACTGAAAATTGTCCTGCAGCACTTCGTAATGTTATTTTGGTGTCTGTATTGACATTTTCTAACTTTTGAATTCTGCGACTTTTGCTCGTAAACTTCCAAAAGCAGGTTTTCAAATTGTTGCTGTTGATTCATTTTTAATAACCAGATACCTATCCTTAAACAAATTTCACAAGGCACGACAGTAAACAATAACAACACACAGCACTTGCCATAAACATAACCTCACTTTTCTAATAAATTAGCCAAAGCAGAGATGTGGTAAATATAGATGCAAACATGCCACTGCAACTGTGTTACTGCATGTATGATATAAGCACAAACACACTTTTAACAAGCTGTCTCTTTCAAATGCACCTAAAATTCGTGGTGGTCCACAGTCTCTCTCTTTCTAAGAGGTACCTATGTTTGATTGGTTGCTAAAGCAGAGCGGTAATTTTAAACCGTCTTTCAGAACCACGATCCACCTCGCGAGAAGAATATCATCTTGCTAGTCGTTAAATTTAAAAACTTAAAACCGAACGACGATCGAACCCTAGTAAAATTGAACTTTATAAATAAACATTTAAATCTCCCTTTGTCGCCCGAACGGCTGTTACCCTTATCGCTTTGCAGCCGGCCCCGCGTGCTTGTTGGTTTCGTGTTTCATGATTGCGCTCGCATCTTTCGCTATTCTCGGACTTCGGCCGTTGGCCCGCTGGATATGTAAAATTGTTTGAGGTGCACGTTGCCCTTGCTATCGAATTTGTCAAAGAGAAAGCTTCTGCGACGCCCAATTTCAGTGCAAATGAACGCAAATATGACAACTGACAACTGTAAATATGGTGATTGTAAACACACAAGTTACGCGAGTTCAGAAGTACGTTTAATATTGTGATGCGCATGCACTGCCCTGGTAACGCCCAGGTACCACTTAGAGGGAAAGAGACGATGTTTGTACAAACATTTACAATAATACGAAAAGAGACAAAATGAAAATCGTATGTTGTACATGTTGGAACATAAGTATGTCCTTAAGTAAATGGTGTGTTTGCATCTATATTTACCACATCTCTGGCCAAAGTGAATTGTTTGGTTTACATACTAACCAACGAGTTGGTTATTATGTATTACTACTAATATTAAGTTCACACTTTATCTAAATACTGTGGGTAGTTTGTAAACTAGCCAAAATCACCGGTTAATTTGTGTACTTTTCTTGTGGTTTGTACTTTGGCGATAAATCTTGTATAGTTTGTAAACTAGTAGTTGGATAGCTATTTTAGTAGAAATATGATTTTCCATCAAAATAGCCAGACATTTGGATAGTTTGTATACTATCCAGCTAGCCTATAAACTAGCCAAGTAAACACTTTAACCGTAACATATATAATAGTTGAACTTTTTTTATTTTATATTTTGTACTTGGAATTTTGTATGTAAGGGTTAGGTGTTAGAATAGTATGTGGCCAAGCCACTATTCTGAACCTCGCCCTGAGGTTGGCTGTTACCTGCATACAGTATTTAATTGTTATTTTGTTATATTCATATTGTGTTTTGCCAATAAAGACATTATTATTGTTATAAATAAAAAAAGTTTTTGTCATTTACGATGACAATGGGATCTCAGAACTGATAAGTTGTAAGTTTTGTTTGGCATAAATTAAAAGACAATTTTGCACAAGCTGCTTCTGATACCCTTGCTAAAATGTGCCAACGTGCATTACATAATTTATGAAATAGGCGTTTAAAAGAATAGCGGCCATTTGTTGGATACAATTATTAAGAATTAATTAGAATACGACTAGCAATAAAATATTTCATGTTTACCCTTTTCATATCGTATAAATTCAATAATAGCTCAACTTTAAAAATTGCGCCCCTTATAATTTAAAACGATAAGCCACTAAAAAACCAGAAACTAATCAAACATCTTGAAGTACTATCGCGGTCTCGTCAGGGTGGTTATAACCCTCCTTCCTGTGTCTTTATATTCAAAGAACCATGTGATGTGATGCATAACACGACTTCCAACAATTCCAAAGTTGGCCACAAATTCAAATGAACATCCGGTATAATTAAAATATATTGAAAACGTTTATTTAATAAATCGGTCAAAAAATACTTACCATCTTGTAATGGCTTCGTTGAGGCTAGAAATAAAAGCGCCAACAGGTTGCTTGGTGCCAGGACTGTGGTACACGTCGATTCCGCATATCATCCAGTTAACAACAGGGAATCGTAAGGACCACAAAGTTCCTCCTATCTTGCAGTTCATCTGCAGGGCTATTTTCTGAGTGATGCCACGTACTTTTGCCGGATTTCCCAGTGTTCGCGAATTGATAACCTGCGATGGTATGGGCATTTGCGCACAGCACAGTTTTTTGATGGCAGAATATCGGTCGTCACGAGAAGTAGGACATATGAATACTAACATCTGGACCTCGGGTGAAATTACGCTTTTGATCGTGTTCACGTACGTGTCCGTCCGATCGTCCTTAAGTTGATTCAAAATCGGTTTGTCGATGCGCATACCCATTGGACCTCCCAACCGGGTCATGTTGTGGGCGAACTCTGACGCATTTCTAAAAATATTTCTACAGTTAAGAGCTGTATGTATGATAGCAGAAACGGTGGAAATGTAGTGTGAACTGCCTATTTTTAACAATATATAAATATTCCATTAAAACTACAAATAATCAGACCAATATTCCATTACTTACCGTTCGTCCCGAGCAGTATAGAAGACATACCACCTCCGCAAGTCGACGGGGCCTAAGACTTTATTCCTACAAACAAGGTTGTTCCAATCAGCCTTTTCCGACGACCCCTTAACGCCGTCTCCAAACAGGATCGTCTCGGGATCCAAAACCCGAGCCAGCAAATCGACAGTAGCATTTTCTATCTTTAAGCCCCAGTTGGCAAGTATCTGCTTTGCCTCTGGCACCTTTTCGATGTTGTCAAGGTAGGTGCGTAGGGCGTTTAGTCGCTGATTGGGTGTTACTCTAGTGTACATCGCTATGTCTTTCATAACTTTGAAGTCAGATCGCATTTCATCGGTCAGGCCAGTCATGTAACACAGTTCGGGAATTAAGCAAACGTAGCGTTCAACTTTATCCGACTGACCCGTTACTTTTTTGGACTGCATATTGAGCAGAAGTGGTTGCCCTTTGTCCTTGATGTCGATGTCGTACTGGGCCTTGTAGTAGTCTACGTATGATATTGTGCGCCCATCAAACGTGTCAAAAGTGGCCTGAGGATTGGAGTCCCATAATATGTCATTGATTTTGTAGGTTTTGTTGTTGTACCTACAATAATAATTAATTGTTAATATTTGTACAAATATTAATTTTCCCTGAAAATGTTGCTGTATTTATGGAGGACAATCTGCTTATAGCACTAAACACTGTATCATCATTATCATCATTTTAAATCAACTTATTACAGAATTACAAGAAAAAGTAAATTTCTTAGAGAAACAACTTGAGAAAGCAACTTCGATGATGCAAAAGTTAAACAAGTAACTTATGCAGCGGTTATACGAGACACTAAACCATCATTTGTCATTAAACCTCCAACAGCCAGTCTTATAAAGACCACTAATCGTAGATTAACTTTAATTCGTTGTTAAAATAAACAAAAGCGCATCACAATTTGTTTATCAATGAATAAAATGTCATAAGCACTAACATTTTGATCCGCTTTTATTCATTTTAACAAGGATTAAAGTTAACCTCAGATTAGTCATCTTTATAAGACCAGCCCTAAATGAGAAACAGCCTAGCATCAATACTACGAAAGAGGTTCAACAATGTATTATGTATTATCGATAACCTCATTTAAGTTGCAGTATAGAGGCTGGTGTTTTATGCGCTTGCATCTGGCGGTACAATGCTCAACTTGCCCCGGATTCGGGATACAACGTTGAAGCGTGCCTTTTGTGCTTGCGCAGCAACCATTGTGTGAGTTGTGTGTCTTGGTGATGTGTTGATCTTGTTACTCTATCTCTTAGGTCTGTGGTTCTGAGTAGAGCATAGCTAATTTGGTGCCCAACTGTGAATGGTCTCGGTTCCAATCGCCAAGGTTGCGAAAAAATTCCGGTCTATGTGAAATTTGGATTATCAGGTTAGGATTTCCGTCAGTTTTGACATGGTGTAAAGAATACAAGGTAAAACGTTCCCGGAGATGCGCAGTCGTTCAGAGAGGAGAAGGGAGATGTCAACCAATCCCCCATGGACCTACACAGGAAATCCATCATGGCCGCGATCATGGTGTAATCATATATTTAAAGTACTATATTGCTAGTAGGGCCTGGGAACAGGCGAAAACATTACGACACCGACATAGTCTCACGGTGAACACTACGCGTCTCGTGCGCACACCTAAGAATTAGAACTCTGCCTTCAGAAGCGAATTTTAAACTTGACCGTGAGGTTCACTTCCCCGCCGCGTGGACGACGCTTACGCACAGCTCACCAAGTGTGTAGAAGAGTTGGTTGTCTGTCTCACTTACGCTGTGACCTCCCCACTCATAGCCGCTAGCAATATAGTACTGGGTGTCTTAAAAAGAATTACATCTAGTATGCTTTGACGTTCCCATGATGCAATCCAAAAATTTTCTTAAAATTGGCAAGACTGTAAGTTTATGTCAAATTCGAGGTTAGTAAGTTAGGTTTTGCGTCAGTTTTGACACAAAGCTGACGCAAAACATAACCTACTAACCTCGAATTTGACATCGACTTACAGTCTTGCCAATTTCAAGTAAAATTGTAGACTGCATTATGGGAAATTCAAAACCTACTACATGTAACTCATTTTAAGCCACCCGGTAGTATTAAATACATGGATGTAACCATGGCCGCGATCGTATATTGTTGCTGGCACTGTACGTCTATGTTAAATTTGAGGTTAGCAGGATAGGTTTTTCGTCAGTCTGACACAAACTGATGCAAAACCTAACCTCGAATTTGACATCGACAGCGTCTTCAACAATACACTTCAGTGCTACCAATCGTGCCATTTGTGGGCCCATGTCCTATTGGTTGAATTTGAGGTCCGCCCACATTCTACGAAACGTTACACCTGTATTCTATGCGCCATGAGTTTTGACACAAACTGACACAAAACCTAACCTGCTAACCTCGAATTTGACAGTGACATTACCATATAGTAAAGTGACATTTCTATGCACCAAAGTGCCACTTTATTAAACGACTTTGAATTTAAATAACATATAAACAAAGAAAAAAAGAACAAGGCACTATCACAATGGAGAGAGACCATCTATTAATATACAATGGCGTAAACCCAGAAGAAAGAGCAGCGGAAGGAGTAGGCTGCATAATTAAAAAAGAATATGTAAGAAATCTAAATAATTGGGAATTTATATCTTCAAGGATATTAAAAGTAGAAATACAACTAGAATAACACAATAACACTAATAATAATATATGGACCAAGTGAAGATGAAAAAGCAAATAAAAAAGAAGATTGTCAAGTAGGAAAAAGAAACAACAATGCAATAGAGGTAATAGGAGAATAAGGAGAAATGCACAGGAACGATAACGGAAATAGACTAATAAACTTTTATGTCGAAAACAACCTAATAATAACGAATACCTTTTATATGCAAACATACACAAGTACACAAGAAAAATCTACAATAGGCTATGTAATCATTACCAGAACACACAGAAAAGAAATAGAAGACTTAAAAGTAAGAAAGCGACTCGAGATTTACAGCGATCACTATTTAGTAATAGCAAAAGTTCGATTCAACACAAAGAAAAAACAGAATATCGAAGAGATGAATTATACAGCAAAAACAAATGAAGTAATAAAATCGTATAAATTACAAGAGACAGAATACGAAGACAAATTCAGACTACAAATAGAAAAAGGAATGAGAAAGGAGACAGAGAGGTAGGACAGAGTAGAATTGGAGGAGTTGTGGAAGAGCTTCAAAGATATAGTACTGAAAGTGGCAAAGGAAACTTGTGGAGTGGTACTAACGAATAAAAGAAAGAAACAAACAAGATGGTGGAATAAAACAATAAAAGAACAAGTAAGAATTAAAAAAGAAAAATGGAAGAGCTATCTAGCTAATAAAACGGAAGATAGTTATGCAACATATAAACAACAACGCATAATGGTAAAAGAGATGATATTACAAGCCAAACAACAAACGTGGGAAGAATTTGGTAAGAAAATGGAAAATGACAGTAAAGGAATTCAAAAATTATTTTATCAAGTGTTGAAGAGTTTGTTTAATTTTAGATTAAACAGATATAAATTTCGGTCAAAATTTACGAAATATCGTTCACAATTTAAAAGCCAGTTTTGCTTTCATAATCAGTCGGTTTAAAGACCGCTATCACAACAGTAAGCGTATTATATTACGAAATGACCTAGAACTTCAAGTTCATCGCACGAACTCGCAGACAACGCGGAAGTATATCTAATAGCTTACTACTTATTTTGCAATTTTAGAATCGTTCTAGTGAACTATACCTTTGCACTTTGAAATGTTTTTATTTATCAGGTAACCAAATAAGTTCGTGCGTTTTTTTATGGTAAAATATAAATATTTATTAAGAAACAATAATACACTATTATTCATCGAAGTAATTACCATCACACTCAATGACATTTTGCCAACGTAACACCAATTTTTATATGCCAGTATTGTAGAACTTTATAGATTTTGAATAAAAAAATTGACGGACTGCATTTATTACATCAACTCGAGTTATGAACTGCCTATGCCTCATACAGTTGTCAAAAGACAAGAAAAGATGGTAATCACTTGGCGAAATGTCAGGCGACTATAAACGGTGTGGTAACGTTTACCAGTAAAGTTCGCAATTTTTTTCCCGGGTCACTCTTGCGGTATGCGGCCTGGCGTTATCCTGTAAGATTACCACTTTCTTTCGATTGATCAAACAAGGCTGTTTTTGGATAAGTGCTGCTTGTACTCGCTGAAGCTGTTCACAATACAAGTTAACAGTGATGGTTTGACCAGTTTTCAAAAACTCATAATGGACAATTCCGGTTGCTGTCCACCAAACACACAATAAAATCGTATTTGGATGCAAGGAAGCCTTGGGAGTGTGTGGTACCGAATCAGTAGGCGGCAACCAATGATACGAACGCTTAGAATTTGAGTACAATATCCACTTTTCGTCGTAGGTTAACAACCGATCAAGAAAAGGTTCATTATCGTTGCGTGAAATGTTTGCCGAATAAATGGTAAGACGACTTAATTTGTTATCATTTGACAATTCATGTGGGACTCATTTGCTTAACTTCCACGTCGTTCCTAGCTGATGAAGGTGCAAACGAATGATTTCATCACTCACGTTGAACCTTTCTGCAAGCTCTAGGCACGTTGTCCTGGCATTTGCCTTCACAGCCTGTTGAATATACTCTTTGTTAATGATCTTCGGTCTCCCAGAGCGTGTTTCATCGGTCAAGCTGAGATCTCCCAAAGAAAATTTCTTGAACCACTTTTCTGCTGTTAGATCACTTACGGCAGGCATCATCTCCGAATGCGGTATATATTTTTAGCGCCGCCACTGCAGCTTTGGTAACGAGTTTGTGCTCATAGAGTAAACAACTTCGAATTAAAGTCTCATTCGTTGCAATTTTCAACTATTTAAAACTAGGAATAAAACAATTGCCACCAAATGTGTATGTATCCGATAAAAGAAGGATTCATACTAAAGTAGATGACAGATAACAAACAAGTGCCACCGATCACCAACGTAACAAATATTTATGCACTCTGCTGTATACAAAAACCGCACGAACTTATTTGGTTACCTGATAGTATCTAAGCAGTTATATTGTATAAAAGCCCATTTATTTTTGTAATAAAATCAATAGACATTTACTGTTTGATTCAATTACATCGATACTACCTTTCCAAGCCTAAAAATTGAAGTGTGAGGCTGCACTTCGAGTAGTTATCTAATTATCATCCCTTTAAGTGCAATTGACTACATTGGCTTAATACATGAATGCAGTCTCATTCACGTGCTTAAAAATTAGGGATAAAGAACCAGTGCAACCAACAGAAACCTGATCCAGCCTCCAGGCATTTAGAGAAGAGTTAAACAACACAGTATAAAACAAGTGAAAACTAAAGATAACAAAATACTAACGGAAGAAAAAGAAATTACAGAACGATGGAAGGAATACTTTTAGGAACTTTACAATACAAACGAAGCAAATGACACAACATATGAAGAAAGGACGGAAAACACGCAAGAAAAAGAAGAAAATGATATACAGATTGATGAAGTAGAAACAGCAATAAAACACTTAAAAAGAGGAAAATCAGCAGGCCACGACAAAATAACAACAGAAATGATAAAAAACCTAGGAATAAGAGGAACGGAAATACTACAGAAGATTTTTAATATAGCATGGAACGAAGGCAGAATACCAGAAGATTGGAAAATAGGTATAACAATACCAATGTTTAAGAAGGGAGATAGCAGAGTGTGTTCAAATTATCGAGACATAACGTTATTAATTGTGGTAACCAAAATATATGAAAGTATATTGGAAAAAAGACTTAGAGACAAGGTAGAAGAACAAATGGACGAGGCACAAAGTGGTTTCAGGAAAGGACGAAGTGTGCAAGATCACATCTTCAGCATAAAACAGATGATAGAAAAAACAGAAGTAAAAAATTCAGAAATATACATGGCATTTTTAGACATCGAAAAAGCCTTTGATAGAGTACCACAAAAAGAAGTTTGGAAAAGTCTGAAACATAGGAATGTCAACACAAAACTAATAACAGCAATAAAAAGTTTATACGAAAATAATAAAAACTGCGTGAGGAAAGATAACTTAGAATCGGAAATGTTTGAAATAAAAGACGGCTTAAGGCAAGGAGGAGTGATGAGCCCATCATTATTTACAATAATAATGGACGATGTAATAACAGCAACACGAAATAAAACAAAAAGAGTACAAGTGGGATACCGTAAATTCATCCAAAATGGTCTTTTAATTTCATACTTGTAACATAAATATTTAACTTCAAAAACTTGTTTTTCTTTCCCAGCTGAACACTACTTCCCTTTCGGGACCATTTTGGGAATCTTCATAACTAGTTCCGGGACTTGAAATTTAGCTCGAACGTCCCGAAAACGCTTTTAGTTCCGGGACTTGCAAACCCTAATTGTAACTAATAATATTATGAATAGGTATCAAACAGGGTTCACATCAAAAAATTTGTGTGAAACAGCGCCAGTCAGTAATGAAAGGAAGCCATTGTGGAAAATACATATGTTGATGCAGTTTTTTTAGACTATAAAAAGGCATTTGAGACACTGGAAAGGAAAATTCTACTATAGAAATTAGAAATGGTTGGATTTAGTGGTACTGTGTTCAAGTGGTTTTCATCTTAGTTGAGCAGCATATTTCAGAAGTGTAAATTCAGTGATTGTGTATTTGTTTAATTTTGAATTAAACAGATATAAATTTCCATCAAAATTTATGAAATATCGTTCACAATTTAAAAGCCAGTTTTCCTTTCATAATCAGTCGGTTTAAAGACCGCTATCACAACAGTAAGCATATTATATTACGAAATGACCTAGAACTTCAAGTTCATCGCACGAACTCGCAGACAACGCGGAACTATAATTGCTTACTACTTATTTTGCAATTTTAGAATCGTTCTAGTGAACTATACCTTTGCACTTTGAAATGTTTTTATTTAGTATCTAAGCAGTTATATTGTATAAAAGCCCATTTATTTTTGTAATAAAATCAATCGACATTGACTGTTTGATTCAATTACATCAATACTACCTTTGTAAGCCTAAAAATTTGAAGTGTGAGGCTGCACTTTGGGTAGTTATCTAATTATCATCCCTTTAAGTGCCATTGACTACATTGGCTTAAAACATGAATGCAGTCTCATTTATGTGCTTAAAAATTAGGGATAAAGAACCAGTGCAACCAACAGAAACCTGATCCAGCCTCCAGGCATTTCTGTTCAGTATTAATTTTTTGAGTTTTTTATTTTATTTTTAGATTCCAAAATTGAGGTAACCATATTACTATTGTACGGAACTGATGAAAATGAAAGAGCAGCAAAGAAGGATACATTTTGGGATGAAGTAAATGACAAGGTAGAAAGATCAACAGGAAGATTAGTTGTGTTAGGAGACTTAAAACGGAAGAGTAGGTAAAAGAGTAAACGAAACAAAAACTGTCATAGGAGAACATGGTGAAAAAGTAATGAAAAACAACAATTGTAAGAAAATTATACATTTCTGCATTCAGAATGGTTTGTTAGTAATGAATATGTTCTTCCAACACAAAGAGATACATATGTACACCAAAGTAGTTAAAAGCAGCAACAAAAAATGTCCATTATCGATTATGTATTAATAAATCGGAAGTATAGACGGGACATAGTAGATGTACGGATGAATAGGGGACATGAAATAAACAGTGACCACTACGTACTAATGGCAAAAACACAAATAGGTCAGGAAGACGAAAGATATCAGAAAAAGGAAGAGAAAAATATATTAGCTAAGCAGACTAAAGAATCAATTAGGTCATATAGATAGACTAGCCGATAAAGACAAAGCCCTAAAGTTTCTAGACACAATCGAGGAAAAACTAAGTAAAGTTTACACCAGTGACCTATACTGCGAATGAACATGGGAATTACTGAAAACAACACTACTAAACTACTAAACACAGCCGAAGACATTTGCGGCACCATAAAGACAAACAGCAACAGGAAGCAGTCTACAAGACGGTACAATTGGAAGATACGAAGAATATAAAAAACAAGTAAAGCAAATGGTTAGGGAAGCAAAACGGAGTGATTGGGAAAAATTTGGAATGAAAATGGAAGAAGACTACCATGCAAATGTAAAATTATTCTATAAAGTATTTAAAAACCTACGTACAGGGAACAATCAACAAAAAATTAAACAAATTAAAAATGAAGAAGGAATACTAGTAACCAGGGTGCAAAGATTTAAATCAAAAATTTCAGCTTGTTTAAATATTTTTTATTAATGAAGAATAACTAGTTGTTAATAACAAGTAACTACATAATACAAAATTAAGGAAAACGTTACCAAAAAATTATGATTTTCGTGAACTACCTTTCAAGTGTAAAATGGTGGACCTGGGTATTAATGTTATACAGGGTGCTCAACATTTGCAACTTTAACGATTTCTACTTTTTTTACTTTGTATTTTTGAAAGCATTTTTAATGAGCTTTCTTTTGATATGTTACTTCATACTTCTAAGTTCAACTGTTTTTCAGATATGCGGGTTTGAACATAAAAAACAATTTAAGGCCCCTTAATGCTTTATTTCAAGGAATAAAAAACAAACGCTGTTAAAATAATGATTTAAACCAAGGCAGTCTATATTGTTCCAGGCCATGACACTGGGCCTATAAAGTGACCTTTGGAATGGCCTACCACTTCTGGCAACTTGGCTGTGCCAACCTTTAAGAAAAAATCTGGTGTGATACACTCACACAACTTCCTTTTACAGTGATCTTATAATTAGTCAAAAATTTAATTTTTAATTTTTAAGCATTTGTCAAAAATTTTCAAAAATTACGAATTCTACAAAAACGGTACAAAATAGAGCGTTAGTTGAAGAGACAAATTTTCTCTAAAATCTTAAGCAGAATTCAAAAATGTAATAATATACCGGGTGTTCCATTTAAAATAGGAGTTAATAAAAAAAATAGAAAAAAAAACAAAAGAAACCCACTTTAGAAGTTTTTAACTGGAAAATCACCTATCTCACGTCAATGCACATTAAAAATGTAATAAAAATGTAAAGTTTGAAAAAAATCGTTAGAGCCGTTTTTGAAAAAATCGAAAAAAACTGAAAAATCACAAGAGTAAACACCTACTTCCGGTTATGGGATTTTCTTCAAAAGCTTGCTGTCTCATCTACATAGTACACAAAACTTATATATGAAGTTTCAACGCCATACCTCTTTTCGTTTTTGAGATATTCTGTTCACAGACACACAGACAGACAGACAGACAGACACACAGACAGACAGACAGACAGACACACAGACCAATGAAAAAAAATATGTTTTTTGGGATCAGGGGACTCTAAAACGTGAAGATCTGTTGAAAACTCAATTTCGAATTTTTGGGGTGAATCCAATACTTCCTTTATCGTAAAAGGAAGTAAAAATTACTAGTTTTGATCACTAAATGAACAATCTGTCAGTGCACTATCCCTGTCATTGTGATGCATTCCAGTTGGAAAAAAAAACTATAAAATCACTGCTATTTACATCGCAGTGCGTCACTTCCAGGGTGCAAAGATTTAAATAAACTTGATTTAAATCGTGATTTAAATCATCACCTTGTTTAAATAGTTTTTATTAATAAAGCATAACTAATTATTAGTAACAAGTGACTACATAATACAAAATGTATTAATTAAATACGATGTTACACTCACTGTTGTAATATTTAAATAAGAATACCAATTGGCCCTCCTTCTCTGTTCCACTCTGTTACACTTTTCTTGATGTTTTTTTACGTGAGCCACTAATCCTTGTAATTCAAGTTTACACACTTTGCAAATTGCCCTGCATCCTGTTTTTCCCAGGACATTTTTCTTTAGGAAGTACCATCAAATTTTGTCGCCTTTTCGCCCCGACATTTCGATCTGCAGTAGTTTACACATTAAACCATACAAACATCTGACAATTAAGGAGTGTTAAACAAAACATAAACAAAGGATGTAGAGTGTATCTTTATTATAGCATTAATTAACGGAGATTTTTAAATAAGCGAAAAACTGATTTAAATAAAAAAAGCCCGATTTAAATCGAAAAAATCGATCTTTTTGATTTTTTTATTTAAATCGTGATTTTTTTTGCACCCTGGTCACTTTACCGTAATATTCCTAATGGGTAGGTACATAATTCTCCATTGCAAGAAAATCGCTACTCATTTTGACTTCATCTAAAACAGCAATTTCTTCAAAATAGCTTGCCTGGAAGCTAGTGATATTGCAGTCAGAACAAGTCTCTTCATCTTATTACCTTTTATATCTGCTCTTTTAAAGTGCTTTTCACACACAACACTAGCCTTTCCAATCTGCCTTTTATTAGCTTCCCTTGTAAATTTAGGTATGGTTACTAGAGAAACATGGTTAATAATAATTAATATTAACAATAGGAGGAATTGGCCCCGGATTTTGCATTTTTCCCAAAATGTCTTTCTATTTCTGTGCCACCGTTTCATTAGATGGAAACTTGAACACGCTAACAATTGGAGCAACTGATGCGTAAGTTGACTTGCAGCTTAGTACGTAACACTTCAAAGACATTTTTGGAACTTATATGAACTGCCTTGTCAAAATTTTGTTTTTAATGTCAAATATATTTCAAACAAACAACACTTAGTGTGTTTTGGAATGACCTAGCACACAATCTGACAACAGAGCCAGTGTCATGGCCTGGAACAATATAGACTGCCTTGTTTAAACACATGAGCTCTCCAAAAATAAAAACACAAAACCAGGTTTAGAAAATATAAATTGATACAGGTATAATAAACACGAAAAAACCATAAATGCAAGAATAAATTAATTCCAAGGTCAAATAAAATCATATTAAAAAAACAAAAGCCAATACACTAAAATCTTAAACGTAATTAAATTAAATGTTCAAATAGTTCGTCTTTCCTGCTCTGAGTATTAAAGCTGTACAGAGAACTCATAATCAGCAAATATAATTATTTTGATTTACATAAATGGAACACCATGTATATCCCCGTATTTTTGAAAAGTACTTTTAATGAGTGTTTTTATTTTATGTTTAGAAAACTCAAGTGTTTAAATATTATTTTAACGGCGTTTGTTTTTTATCCCTTGAAATGAAGCATCTCAAGGGGACTAAATTCTTTTTATGTTCAAACACGCTGTTACGTGTCAAAAGCATTTGATATTAATACTAGTGTTGAATGAGGAATCTAGTGAGAGTGACGCGATAAAAATTAATATCAGATTGGCTTTGTTCGTTGCTAGAGGAGATATAATAACAACGGTTGTTTGTTGAGAGAAAATTTGTATATCAGCTTTTAAAAAAGGCAAGAGTTTTCGTGGGGTGTAAATGACAATCTCGGCATTTAATATGGTTTGGTGATAGTAAAGAATTGGGTTACTGGCCAGCCGTTCCTGTAAGGGAGATCATTAAGCGGATGTCATTTTTCCAATGAATATTTATATTCAAGCTGTGAAGCGATTTGGGAAACACGAATTCAACGATTGCGAAGTTTATTGCCTGTGAACAGGGCGGAAAATCTTGGAAAGATAATCTACGGAGAATCAACCGCAGTCTTGGGGGTCGATGTGTAGCGAATGACAGCCGAGGTTGGGACCTGTCAAGCTGACATGTGATAGGAGTAACGGGACGTATTAAATGTCTGCGAGTATATCGGCACAAAGATAAGTGTTTTAGCTAGAATCCGATGATATTTTTGCATATAAAAACTGTGTAACCATTAAACTTACGAGCGGTTTAAGTTAAGCTATTTGGGGTACCATGCGTTAGGTTGTAATATTAAAGATGCTAATTGTCTGATCGATGGTAATAAATGTTCTAGTAGTAATAAAACTAGCTACAAGTATTGCTTTCTTTCATTTTGATAGGGAGTTCAATAATCGTATTGTTATTAGTTGATAGAAAGTGAAGTTACAAGTTTCTTGGCTTATATCAGTATATTTGAGTTTAACTTGTTGGCGCCAATTATCAACATCATAAACTAGAATCCGCGACGTCTTCACTGATGCTAGAGACGGGCCTCAAATATACTCTTATAGTGATCGATTGTTGACTAAGAGATATAGCGATGACCTAAAGGTAGGTAAAGGAAAATATAGATAAATATAGCTAACAACGCATATCTGAAAAACAATTGATTTTGTAGTTAAAGAAGGTCTAAGACAAAGCAGAGTATCAAGCCCACTGCTGTTCAATTTGTATAAGTACTATTAAATTCTGAAGGGGACCAAGAAATAGAAATAATAGAAAGAATTAAGAGCACATCTCAAATGTACCACACGTAAAAAAGCACATTTATTGAGAAGCGCGAAGTGTCGAGGAGAGTTAAGATGAACGTCTATAAAACATTATATACCCCCATACTTACCTTCGGATGTGAAATTTGGGTACTAAACAAAAGATTAGCTAGTAAAATCCAGAGCATGGAGATGATGTATTTACGACGAGTTCTGGGAATAACCAGAAGAGATCGAGTCAGGAATGCAGATGTGAGAGAAGAACTAGAAGTCGAGGCAATATCAAAAAGAGTCGAAAAGAGCCAGTTGGGATGGTTTGGACACTTGACACGTATGGAAAACGATAGGCCTGTCAAAAGAGTATGGGGTCAATCCATATGAAGTGATCCAACTAAAATATTTTTGGTTGCTTGACCATTTTTTATTTTACAACTTTTTTTATATATTATTCCCATATACATTGGCAGTTCAAAACAGGTCTTTTTTTTTTATCCTAACCGGCTTATGCTCGGCGGCCATTTTCGGTAAGCAATGTGTGCCAATTATTGACTTTGGAGACATTACCGTTAACTTAAATATCATTGGACAGGATTGTGCTAAAGCATTGTAACAAAAACCATTTCCTTCAGCAATAATAAGCGAAAATGGCCTCTAAAACTTGGTATCAAAAATTAACAAATTCCACTTTTTAGAGCTTAAATCTTCAATGAAGGGGTGAAATATCAAAGTATATTTTTTTGTTACAATTAGTTATGGTAAAGCACTTACCATAGTTAGAATAATAACACTGATAAATATTTATATTTTATATGATTTTCAATATAATACATGTTTTTCAAAATGCTTACTGAGTTAAGAATAGTTAAAGCAGCTAAAAGGTTCATGTCTCTCCAAACTCAATATGCCTGACAGGTCTGTATAGGAGTAATACTGTAGGCTATGAGAGTGGGCCTCTGACACGTCGGTACAGGATTAGGCTGTTTGGTTGAACCATGGGCGTACCTAGGGAGGGGCAGGGGTGGGCAGTCGCCCACCCCTAAACATTTACCTATAAAGAGCAATCATGATTGCAATTCATATTCTACTAATTTTTAAAAAAAGAAGCTGAAATAGGTTATACATACGATTCTAGACAAAAACAAATGAGGAAGAAGCACGCTCATACGACTGGATCCACTGTATACCGTACTATCCAGCTGTACATGTTACAACAAGAAGGGTGTTTTGTTCTGGGACAAGCACCACTTCTTAGCTCGTATCCCTGACAATGGCGTGGTTCAAAACTAATGAAAAAGTAATAAACATAGAAATATTTTCAGTTTGAAAAACCAAATTCAATGAGCGCGCCAATTAATGGGTAATTATACAGTGCTTTCGTAAAGTAGTGAATAAATTCGTTAAAAACTTAAGGAGTAACTTTTGGAAAAAACGCTCGGACCAGTTGATTTTTATTTTTATTTGCGCATTTTTTCAAATAAAATCTATACATACAGGGTGACCCGTGTTAGAGGTATGTCGTCATCAATGTTTTTTTTTTAAAGCAACCCCCTTTTTTATTACGGAATACATACCTCCTACACGGGTCGCCCTGTATGTATAGATTTTATTTGAAAAAATGCGCAAATAAAAATACAAATCGACGGGTCTGAGCGTTTTTTCCAAAAGTTATTCCTTGAATGTTTAACGAATTTATCCACTATAGTCTAAGAGCTGGTGACATTTTTTGGTGATCATTTAGTTAAGGCCTATATTTTGAGAGAATGTTGCTGGAGGCATGTATAAGTGTCATCTGTAAGGATTCTCCTAGATAGCGGTATCGGAGGGAGGCAGAACACCCCCAATTTGCACTGTCAGTATATGTCAAATTTGAGGTGAGCCGGTTAGGTTTTGTGTTAGTTTGTGTCAAAACTGACGCAAAACCTAACCTGCTAACCTCGAATTTGACATAGACTTACAGTGTCACCCACAATACATTTCAGTATTGCCAACTGATTCAGGGCCTGCTGCACCTGAGTTAAAAGAAACAGTCTGTTTAAAAACTGACACAAAACCTAACCTGGTAACCTCGAATTTGACATAGACTTACAATGCCACCAACCTATTATTCATACGTTTCAATTTCCACAGCCGCCCCTTATGGACTTTTTTAGTGTAAGTTATGTCAAATTCGAGGTTAGCAGGTTAGGTTTTCCGTCAGTTTTGACACAAACTGACACAAAACCTAACCTGCTCACCTCGAATTTGACATATACTGACAGTGCAAATTGGGGGTGTTCTGCCTCCCTCCGATACCGCTATCTAGGAGAATCCTTACAGATGACACTTATACATTACTCCAGCAACATTCTCTCAAAAAATAGGCCTTAACTAAATGATCACCAAAAAATGTCACCAGCTCTCCTACTACTACTTTACGAAAGCTTACAAGCTGGTATCATGATATTCATTATGTAGTAGCGCAAACCTTCACTCGCATTTGTCCCTTAACAGCCATTGCTGAATAATCTAGATGTAGATGTAAATACAAGAAAATAATCGAACGAGCACATTTTTGTCCCACTTCCAATATGTGAGTGTGTATGTGTGTGTTCTGTTCCTGGAAAAAAGTGCAAAAATCTGCCATGACACTTGAAAACTACAAAATACACAGTTATTTTATGTAAAGATAAAGAATAATGTCAGAAGACTGTTTTAGTGGACTATGGCTGCCAAGTATACACAACAAATTTATTGGAAAAAGGGAAGGAGCTAGAAGATGAGGCGATAAAACAATCTGTAGCAGATTTGCAAAAACTAATGATAATTTAACTTATAATTTGTTTAATATGCAAAAAATGAAATAAAACTATAATGATAGTAGATAACTGTGTTGCCCCCCTCTAACTGGAATCCTGACTACGCCCTTGGGTTGAACATCTCAGAAGAAATGAGCATGCTCCTAAACAGTCATTCAGATTAAAAAAGTATCAAGTAAGTTAGCCTAATCTTAAATTTGTAACATTTATTAAACGTAAAAAAAAAATTCTGATTCAAATCTATTTTATTTGGGATATTTTTTAATGCTATATATGTAAACTTAATATTAAACCTAAACTTCTGAGACTAGGCCTTTATTGTTGTCAGGACTTCGAAAATATGTATTCTCAGTAAGTTTAATAACATTGTTAAGGGTGCAATAGAGCATTTCCACATACGACACAGTGACGTTGCGCGATGACGTCAAATCAGCTGTTCGGGGTCAAATTTTGTTAACCGGATTATGGCAATTAACCGTATTTCGTGTTTATAGAGCTATTATTACGAAAAAAAAAACGTTGTGACCTTTTTTATATGTAGTATAGTTAAGTTTAGTTTAGTGTAGTATACACTTTTAGATTTAGTGATCGGGGGCATTATAAATTGTGGTTAAGTTAGGTTAAGTTTATAAATGCATTTTTATTGCCGTTTTTTAGTCGTTTTCTGAACATTTGTTCATAATTTTTGGGTAGAATTAGCAAGGACTAACTAATTCGTGGCAGTAATTAAGTATGTTCAGTATTGAGACCTAATTTTACATTTAGCATAATTAATTTTCTTTAGTGTAGTGATAGTGATGTGGACATTACACTCAAATTTCGTTTGTTTTATTGAATTGTGCTGTAAGGTGAAAATATACAAAAGCACTATTCATAAACAGTTTATTACAAACTTTTAGTTCACGTTGAGTAACTAGACTAACTCGAAAGATTAAGAGGTCTGTTAAAACTTCCCTTGTTATTTGGAGTAGGTTATCCAGAGACATGTCAAAATCCTTGCTATTCAATGCATAAGGATCTTGCCCTCCTAATACATTTAGTTTGTCCAAGTAGTGTTTCTTGTTTTCCTTGCGTAATCCACGAGCGTAATCACTCATTTGAGCCATGTTAAAAGCTAGCTTGTTTTGAGCACAGTTAATTACTATCACGAATTAGTTAATCCTTGCTAATAATCACCAAAAATTATGAACAAATGTTCAGAAAACGACTAAAAAACGCCAATAAAATGTCTTTTATAAACTTAACCTAACTTAACCACAATTTATAATGCCCACGAACGCTAAATCTAAAACTTTACTACACCAAACTAATCTTAGTCAACTATACTACATATAAAAACGACCACAACGTTTTTTTCGTAATAACAGCTGTATAAACACACGAAAAACGGCTAATTGCCATTATCCGGTTAACAAAAGTTGACCCCGGACAGCTGATGGAGGGGGTGATGACGGAACGTGGAAATGCTCTATTACCCGTTATTTGTGCAGATTTAGAAAACTCATAACTTTGTTCAGAGTAAAATATCAAAGTTGAAATTTTTACTGTGGTTTGCTATCATATATATGTGCAAAAATATATATAAATATACTTTTTTTATTTGATAACCATTACTTTCTTCTGTTAAGTTTAATGTGTTTTTTAGGCTAGCACAAAAGCTTAATCTACACTAAAAAAGTTATATCACATTCAACAACAAAGTTTAAATTGGTAAAATAAATATTTCTGGCATTTCAGGATTATTACCGATAGTACACACGAGACACACATTGGTTCAACGATTTTAGAAAATTCATAACTTTGTTCAGAGGCAAATATCAAAGTTAAAATTTTTACTGTGGCTTGTTATCATATACGTGTATATTACGTGAAAAATTAGATTTTTATTCCAAGCCCCACCAGAGATATGAACCCTCAAAACTTTAAAAAATTAAAAAATTTCAATTTTCAAAAATTTATAACAAAAGACTTTTATCAATGTTATTACTCTAGCTATGGTAAGTGCTCTATTATGACTAATTGTAATTAAAAAATCAATTTTGACATTGCACCCCTTCATTGAGTTTTAGAGGCAATTTCACTTATTAGGCTTAAAGTAAGACTTTTAATGCAACGGACCAAAATTAAACAGGAGAATTTGCTGAAGAAAATGGTTTTTTTTTACAATGTTTTAAAACAATCCAGTCCAAAGATATTTAGGTTAACGCTAATGCCTCCAAAGTCAAAAACGGGTACACATTGCTCAATGGAAATGGCCGCTGCTCATAAGCCGGTTAGGATAAAAACAAAATAAGACCTGTTTAGAACTGCCAATGTAGATGGGAATATATTAAAAAAAAAAAAAATTAAAAATGATCAAGCAACCATCATTAGATCAGTTTATATGGATTGACCCTATGGGAAGCCAGAACACACAAGAGAAGATCCAAGAGGCAGGCCGACCAGAATGTAGGACGACAACGTAGAGGATATACTAAGACAGAGAGGATCAGATAAAAACAAAGCAACATCACTAGCGAAGAACAAGACTATATGGAAAAGTTTTATAAACCAAGATACGTGATAAACAATAATTCCTTACACCTTCGGGTATAATAAGGTTTAGATTATGTATATATGTATGTACCAAGTAATTTTTTAAAAACTCAATTGTAGCAGGCCCTGGATAGTCTGAATCAGTTGGCAATACTGATATTTAAGAAAAATGCAAAAGCTCTTAAATGCTTGGATAGAGGAGATAGAGAAAATGCATATGAAAGTTAACACTGATAAAAGCAAAGTAATGGTATTCAATAAAATAACAGAAGAAGAAATATACAATTTTAGCTATAAAGGAAAAACGATGGAGGAGGTAACAACAACAGACTACCTGGGAAGTACATTTACAAATGACGGGAAATATGATCTAGAAATAGCAAACAGAATAAAAAAGACAAATAAAGCATACTACGCGCTTAATAAAACCATCTTCGGAAACAAAGAAATAAGTAGGAAGATTAAATTAATGATACATAACACTATAACAAACCCTATAATGCTATACTCCAGCGAGACCTGGACTACCCAGCATAAACACAAATCCAAGCTAACAGCTATGGAAATGAGGGTACTAAGGAAAATGGTCAACAAAACTAGAATGGACCGGATAAGAAACGATGACATCAGAACCCAGCTACAACAAGAAGCAGTATGCAGGAAAATAGAGAATAAACAGATGGAATGGTATGGTCATCTTATGCGAATGAAACCAGACAGGCTGCCTAAGAAAATTATGGAGGCTAAGCAATACAGAAAAAAGAAGAGGGGAAGACCAAGAACAACATGGCTAAATCAAATTATCAATATTGGACAATCTAGGGGAAAAACGATAAAGGAAATGAGAGAAGAGGCCAGGGACCGGAAAAAATGGAGGAAATGGATTCAAGAAACAGAAGATCACAACCCGACACCCGTTTAGGGTACCAGGGCGAGGGAGAAGAAGAAGAAGATTAATTGTTAGCGCGTATACCTTTGCATAATACGACTTTTTTAAACATAAAAATATATTTTTCCCTTAAGCGGACGCCTCTAATAACCGGACAAAAACTTTGGCACCGTGCGTGTCCGCTTATGGGAGATTTCACTGTAATACATTTTAAACAATGTGATCTGTTATTTATTTGTCACATCAACAAAGTAATGAAAATTCGTAACACTGAAGATAAGAGCCGTAAATCTCGCCTCTCCAAAGAAAACATAACGAACAGCAATAGGTTGTGAGGCAAATTTCCACTTCAGCCACGGTGTAAAGATTTAAATCATCTGATCTTTTTATTTTAATCATGCGATTTAAATAAAACATTTCAGCGTTTTTAAATATTTTCAAATAGTGGAAAATAACTACTGGGTGTGCCACACAAACGTGCAATTATAAAACAGTGAAAAATTACCGATCTTTCGAGTAAAAAAATAAGTGAGTTAAATTTTTAGGATTTAAAAATAAATTTCCTTTAAATGCCGTTAATTTTGCTCTAAACCTTCTAACCTAGGATGAAAATTGCACATTTCGTAACATCTTTACTGGGAGCTGTTCGACTTCTTCCCTGATTGTTTGTTTTAACTGGGCGATATCTTGAGAGAGATGAGCATACACTCTACTGTTCAAGTATACCCACAAAAAACAATCACAAGCCGTCAATTGGGAGTTTTTCAGGGGCCAGGAAATGTTTCTGTTGGACATAACTCAACCAGAAAACAGCTGATTCACAGCATTCATTGAATTTCAGGTAGTATGTGCCATCACCCCATCCTGTCGGTACCAGGTGTTTTCATTGACTTGAGGAAATCTAGTCAGTTCTTGTCTAAGAAATGTTTCAATCATCAAAACGTGACGATGTGAATTTACCATCAAAGTGTTGTGATAATCGTTCGCAAAGAAGTACGGCCCAACGAGATCGCACACCATACCGTTACCTTTGCACTACGCAATGGTTTTTGACGAAGAAGTCTGGAGTTTTCATTTGGTCAGTACCGAAAATTTTGCTTTTAGACGAGACCCGAAAGATGAAAGTGAGATTCGCCACTCTTCCACAAATTTTTATTATCGTCACTGGCAAGTGTCTTTGTGGGTGTTTTTTTAAACGAGTCAGTAACTCTTGTAATTCCAGTTTATTCTCAACCATATAATATGTAATACGGTCATTATTGACTTTTAAAAAGTTGGAAAATAAGCCATTAGCAACTTTTACTTCGCACTCCGGGCGAGAAGTAGATTACCATGACAGCGGGTGGGATATAATCCATTTCCCGCCCTCGGCTTTAAAAAACTGTCAAATCAATGTTTCCAATTATTGTTTAAAATAAAGTGGTTGTGAATAAAATAGTACATATACATACCAGGGTGAAAAGCTTCATTCCTGTTGCTAGATAAAGTTAACCTCTCGACAGTAATGAAACACTTTTCAACTCGGTATGTAATATACTATGTCACACTTCGCAAAGGCTTGCTTCCTGTTCTTCAGAGACATTTTTGTTAAGGAACTACCGTCAAATTTTGAAATCTTGAATGCCACCGTTGACAAGTCATCGTCAACTGCGCTATAATTTCGACGAGAACTGCAAAATTAACAATTACAGTTGTGTTGGAATGCTATCTTTTGTTGTTTTACTGATAAAAATTGCGAGTACAAGTTTTAAAATTTAAACTATGTATGTAATTTTTAAAATTTAAATTGTGGTTTTTTTGCACCCTTATTTTAGCCAATATTATATTACATATTATGCGGATTGCAGAAGATTTGGTACTTAAAATATTAGATACCCCACCCATAGCATTATTACCTTTTAAATATTTTTATTTTTATCTGGGTAGTTATTTAATCAAATTCTTGTCAACGTGTCTATTGACTCGCCAGGGTAGGCCTGGCCCACCCCTAGCTATATGCCTGCTGGTTATATGTGATGCGTTTACTATTTCAGGTGTGTCAACCACTTTCCTGCAGTTTAGATTTCTTTAATTAACGACTTAACTCTGTACCGAACATTTTTGATCTATTTTAACTTCAATGGTTAATATGTGCATCAATACGAATTTTCTCTTAAAATGTTGTTTTATCAAAGCTATTCGTGTCATAGACAAATCTGCTGACTGCAGCAAAAATGATCAAATTACAAATACTTAAAAATCAAGCAGTAACTTACCTAGTTAAAACGGAGCTTCCAACCAGAGATTTGAACGCGGCTTCTTTGAAGCGATCCTGGCACGTGTACCGTAACTCAAGCAGTGCATCCAGTACACTCATGGTGCGCATCACACGATGCTGGGTATCTAAGCAGATCATTACTCCACCCTCATATTCGTCTGCCACTACTGCATATCCAGGTAGAACTTCGAGCTTATGCTGCGGGATCATATGCGTGTGGTGAGGATCGTAGTAGTTACGTCCAATTTGAGAATATAGCAACGTATTCATAATACGTTTGAATAGAACATTAAACAAGTGCAGGCAATCGCCAAGTCTCTTGTGTTTAATAAAAGTTACTACCATCGTAACCGCCGATTCATCATGTGGATGAGTGCACTGATACTCGGTTCGTGTGTCAGCTAACCTTACGGGCAAGTACAGGCAAGACCCCCCATCGAACATTCTAACTTTGCCCATTTGTGTGCTTATTAGGCGGCTCCGTATATTCCGAGCATCTATTTCGGGCCGGAACTGGACGTTATATTCAAAAACGCCGCGTTCCCCCTCTGCAACCAACCGGATGTAATTGCACGATGCGCTGATGGATGATCCTCCGGAACCCTTATAGAAACAGGGTTCATTAATGGTTGTTGTGGCTAAGCTTTCAACTATAGTTGAAACTTTCGGACAGGTTTTGACCGTATCCCCTCCGGCCCGGGTGTCTTTCATTTCCGACAGTTTCATCAAAGCTGCAGCTCTCCCTCTTGGTTTAGGAGGTTCTGCTGAAGACTGGGGAGTTTCAGTATCTCCAGGTGCCTGTTGCGCCTTGAGCAGTCGTTGCATGAGGCTCGCACCACGACCGCGACCAATTGGCCGTTTCTCTTCTGCCATTATAGCAAGTGTATCACTTACGTAACGTTAGAAATAAGACCAGGAAAACTGAATACATGCAGTTATGCGAAGTGCTGGAATAAAATGTTATTTACGCTGTGGTAATACTTTAACAGTACACAATCTTAATATCTAACCCCAGAAATATTTCATTAAGCAACTGTGCGTGCAAATGTGTACCATATAGCATATCAATAGTTACATTACAGTATTAATTACATAGATTTAACTATTTGCTACAAGATCTAAACCACAACATGCATACACGCAATGTATACGCGTTTCGCCTTCGAATATTTCAAAATGGTGGTTATGGTTACTTTGAATTTAACGACTAACTATTGCGTTAATGATTCACTGCTTACCGTTTATATGAGAAACTAATCCTGAAGTGGTATATTTTTAGCACATTAGCGAGTTTATTAATTCATAATGCTACATAGCTGCAACATTGCTTTTGCAGAACAATTAATTTCATACCATGTTGCTATAACAACAGCACAAAGTTAGCTATTAACTGATACCAACATTGAAAAAATAAAAAAATCAAACTCCCACTCTTGTTGTAGTACAGTGGTTCTCCAACTCTTAATAAACACTTTATTATACCGCATGCCGAATCCAAATATTTTAATACACCAATTAAAACATTTGCACTGGGTGGACACTTTCAAAACCGAATATAAGAAAAATGTGTTAAAAACCATGTACATGTGCGTTGGTACTATTCATTTAATAGTTGACCGAGCGCAGCAAGGGCTTTCGAAACGACTAGGGAAAAATTTAATTCCGTCTATACTCTATACCTACGCTGTTCAAATACTAAAAAACTACCAACGTCGCATTCTACTTAATACGTTGTCTATTAAAAAAACTTGGTGAGAGGTGAAGTGTAAAGTTGATCAGTTCACGTGAATTTCTCTGTAACATCGTCCCACAGAGATGTTTTCGTACCTGCTTTTAACCAATTTCTGGTTTTCTGAGAATAAACCTAAATAATAAAAATTAGCACTGAAAAGGTGCTAATAATAATACAGTTTCAACAAATTGAAATTTTATTTGAATCAAAGAGTTATGTCATAATTTCTACTGTTACCATCCTGTTAGCTGTTACCTGTTATCATGAAAATAACTATTTAGATTCTAGGTTTTTTATTTTACCAATCTAATTCAACAAGTGATAGTTTTTAATTTTTGAACAAAGAACATGCAGCGTACATACATCAAACAAGTAGAGACACTCATGCCAAATGTTGAAACCTGTCTAGAGTGCCTGGGACAGTAACTCGAGGGGTATTTCTAAGCTTGACTATCAGATGGCAGCACAAAATTCTACCAATCAGAGCCAGTTACTAGCTCTGCTACCAATCATATGTGACTAGAGTCCCTGTATATAGGTTAGGTACTAAACTATATACAGGATCTCTATATGTGACTAGAGTCCCTGTATAATATTAAAATATACAGGGACTCTATATGTGACAAAGTAGTGGCGCCATCTGTTAGTACTATCTAGAGATCCTGTATATAGTTTACTAAGAGTTGGGCAAACAGCCTGATTTGACATACATTTTTGATCCAAATTAGGTATTTGGCATATGTCGAGAAAGAGGTTACGGGAACCAACCTTGCTAACTTGCCTTTGATGAGAGAGTTTTCAGAGTATTGATCATTCTTAGGATCTCTCGAATCGACTATTAGGAATATACGGCCAATTTATAAGCCGTTCACGATCTTTTTGGGTCAGGTGAGGCTATGACCATCTAGTAATTTTGTTGGCAGTACCTCTGTGGCAACTAAACTCCCTAATGGAAATTGACACTTTTTGTGTTAGGTTAGGTTGTTTTCAGTTTAAGGTTATGTTTTCTGAATATGTACATTGTTGCCGGATCTCTCTCTAGTCTCGACATCAACTAGCGTTCTTTTAGATCTGGTCTGTCCTTTTTAAATTGGAAGTAGCATCGTTTAATGGAAATTTTTTGTTGTTACAAAATTTTATTGGGCATTTTGACTTTTCCTTTGACGAAAATTAAAATTATTCGTACACATTTGATAAATCACTTATTTTCTTACGAATATTAAAATAATAAATCTGGCAATGTGGTGGCAAGAAAATGTCGAACAGACACTGACAGTAAAAAAAGTTGCATCCGCTACATCACCGAATCAGTTCGTCCAACATGAAAAGAAAAAATCATAGCCAACTCTGTCCCAAAAAGGTCGTGAACGGATTATAGTTAAGATTTAGATTTGCATGTGTGAAACTAGCAATCGTAACATGTTACAAAATATGAAAAAACGGCACTTTTATCACAAATGCCTTGCAAAAAGTGATCCAAACCAATCAAAATGTATCCCGTTGTTTGCCCAACTCTTAGCAACCTATATACAGGGACTCTAGTACTATCGGAAAGTACCCCTCAGGAGCCGTTCAAGGTCATCCAAATCAGTATTTTGACATCAAAGTCACCGACAGTGAGTGTCTCTACTTGTTTGATTTATGTACGCTGGAACATGTATCTACATATTTATATGTATGTATCGCATAAGCAAAAGGAAAATTTATCAATGGTGTACTTGGAATTTTGAAGTCCTGTGTATTATAACACCAGAAAATATGAAGCTGTCATTTGACATTTGATACAAAGTGAGGTTATAATTTTCTTCTACAAACTCGGGAAATATTTCCGTTGCGTTTATTACTGGAAGTCTGGATCACCGTTGCGATATTAGCCACTGTCAGCCACCGTCTATAAAATGTCAGAGCCAAGAATTAGGTATAATATTCAGCTGTTATAATTAGAGTTAGAATCGAGAGGCACTAAAAATTTAAAAAAAAGTAGGCAAAAACGTCCTAAAAATAACAAAAATAGGCATTTAAATAGGCTTTATTATTTACTATTTTATAAACTAAAATTGGAATGACCATGCACTGTTAAATATTTTTCGATATTTTCCACTATAAAACGATGACACTCAAAGCGGTAAAAGATGCGGATGGATTTTTAGGAGAAATATACAAGTGCTTGAAAAATTTCCAGAAATATTTGAAAAAATGTTCTCCTATTATTTTTTCAATAAAAGCACGAGTGCATGCCAACTGAAAAAATCTCGACTCCGATGGACACCTATCATGCAAGATTTTATCTACTTTGCATAAAAATAATCAGAAACTGCGAAGTTGACATTTCATAAATGTGACAATCTGTCAGTCATCTAAAATAAAGGCGACTTTTTCGACGTTTTCATATGAAAAAAACAATGCAAAAACAGTGCCTTAATAGATCCCATTAAAGCACTGTTCTCACAACAAAAATCTTTCGGCAACTCTTCAAACTAGTAATTAATAGCGGTTTTTAGGTCTTCATCAGAACAAAATGTCTATCCTCGTAATTGTATTTTCAACTTAGGAAAAAGATAATAATCGCAGGGTGCTAGATCTGGACTATATAGTGGATGTCTCAACTGCTGGAAACCAGATTCCTTGATAACTTGTCGAAGTTTTTGTGCCTTATGCATTCTGCAATTGTAATGTAGCAGTATGGTTTTTTCAGTAGAAATATAACAAGTGCTTGAAAAAATTTCGGAAATATTTGGAAATATGTTCTGCAGCTATTTTGCTAATAAGAGCATGAGTGCATACCAACTGATGGATCTTGAAGATGTGGGCGAATGGTTTTGTTAGAAAAAAATAACTGTCGAACATTTTTTGCAAATATTTCCATATGAATTTTTTAAAGCACGCGTTATATTTTGAAAGAATACCACGAATAAAAAACACGGTAAAGATGTTTATTAAAAATAATAAGAAAACAAATATATATTTTTTGTCAAAACTACAGTAAGTGGAAATTTCCCGGAAATTTTACAAAAATTTCCGATTATCAATAATCGCTGTTGCTATGGAAAATTTCCAACTAAATTTGCATAAGTGATATTCTCGGCAAAATTTTGAGGTCTTTTCCTTCGCATGGCAGCTTTAAGATTTTTAATGGTCATCACCGGTAATTGTAGTACCCTTCGTCATGTACTCAACCAACAGAATCCCTTCACAGTCCCAGAAAACCGTTGCCATCAATTTCTCCGCTGAACACTGCGTATTCGCCTTTTTTGGCGGTGGAGACCCTTTATGCACCCACTGCATGGACTCTTGTTTCGTGGGAGGATTCCAGTGATGCATCCGGGTTTCATCGCCCGTGATAATCCTCGAAAAAACATCGCAGTATTGTTTTAAACAATTCAAATTTTCCTGAAAAATTTCTTGCCTGACAATTTTTGATATGGTGTGAGAAGCTTGGGAATCCATCTTGCTGACAATTTGTTCATCCCTAAATTTTCATGTAAAATTTTCAAAACTGTTGTCTCTGATATCTAAACTTCCGTAGTGATAACCGAAACTTTTATTCTTCGATCTGTCAATACCAAACTTTTAATTTGCTTTATTGTTTTTTGTGTCTTTGCTTCAACAGGACTACTAGGTCTTGGATCATTTTCAACAGATTCCCGATCTCACTGAAAGTGTTTCGACCAGATGGTTACTTGGTAATATGTTGGAGCATTCTCACCATATCAAACATTCGTTCATGGATAATTTTTGGGCCATTCTCCTCTTTAGTCAAAAATAAATTAAATTGTATAACGCTCCTGTGTTCCAATTTTAAATCGCTCATTTTTCACTATTCAAACCTTTGCCAAAACTACAAATATCTTTAGCGCATTTCATTTGGTAATGTACTAGATTTCTACATGCAAAATCGTTAGCAACACTTTTATGCATAGCAACAGCGATTCGTTTTATGTTTAACAGTACTGAAGTCTATTGTTAGTGACACTGTAAGTCTATGTCAAATTCGAGGTTAGCAGGTTAGGTTTTGCGTCAGTTTTGGCATAGAGAGATGCAAACCTAACCTGCTAACCTCAATTTGACTTAGACTTACAGTGTCACCAACAATACACTCCAGTACTGCCAAATGCATAACATCAACTGGAGCTGCTTATTGAGCTTTAGTACATAGCAAGAAGACTGTACTATGGAGAAATAACTCGCGTTTCGAAGCGGACCGCTAAAAGTTGACTAATATGGCGGTCGTCGTGTACTATTATCCATTCACAAAACTCGTGAACTGTCAATGTCAAATATTTGCTGAGTGTAACTGGAAATTCGGACCATGTTTTAACAATTAATAACACACTTGAAATACACTCCATTTTATTAACAACCGTAAACTGACTTTTAACCGCGATTACAGGTTAATTATTTAGCTCGCTTCCAACTCTCGAACGATAGCGAAAACGAATGAAAATGACCAAAGATAGTACACGCAGAGTTCCTATATGTGCTAAAAGTTGAGCCATTGGATCCACAAATCAAGGACCATGTGATGTAACAACGATATATTTCATTTGTTTTAGTTGAAAGAAGTATGTAAAGTACGTTTTTTTCCTATAAAAATTTTCAAGGTCAAGATAAAATTGGCAAAACTGCTTTTTTTAAATTATTAGAAAATTTATTTTCGTCAGGTTTTTCTGTAGATGACTTGACATTTGACATTTGAAATTGAATTGTCAGATTTTCTTTTTTGAAAATGAATACGCGTAAAAAACGGAATCTTTTAAAATTAAATGTAAAAAAAGCAATTCTGAGGTGTGCAGAGGAACTGTTGGATCGGCAGCCTAACATGCCAGAAGAAGAAGTTTACGAAAGATTACCTAAAAACAAAACTCCTTTAATGCCAGATTTTAAATTTCCCACCAATTTTTAGTTCAAAAAATTACTAAAACAAATTTTACCAACAGATTTTTTAAAGGAATCCAAGTAATGCCAACATAAACCCTAAATTCTTTAACCTTCAAAATTTTTATAGGAAAAAAACATACTTTATAACGTTTAAAATCGGCAAAAATCAGGTATTCCATGGTTTGTGGATCCAAAACAAGTCACCCTACATGTTCCAACTCTTCTATATACAGGGCCTCAAGTACACGCTGTCGACAGCGCCGCGACGGCTATCCTCTGCATTGGGGCCGCTTTTATATACAGCCGTCATAGCAAGTTACATCTTCTTAGTACAGTCTTCTTGGTACATAGAAACGAGTTCTGCTCAACTTGGTTATGTTTTGACATTTAATGTCACCTTTATGTAAAACTTTAATATTTTACATTTCTTATGAAATGCGATTAAATAGTATACGCAACACGTTAGAAAAGTGATTTTATTGAACTCGTATGGCCGTTTAAGTACTCGCTCACGCTCGTACTCAAACCACCAGTACTTGTTCAGTAAAACATCACTTTTCTAAACTTGTTGCGTAATATACTATTTAATTTCAACTCCGCTTGGTCAGAATACATATAAAAGTTGACACTACTTGACGATTAAAAATCGTTGTAATTTGTCGTTGTTTTCATGGGTAGGTAAATTACATAAAAATCTCCCTTCGTATAATACACATGACTTCAAAATTCCAAAGGTACCCTTGATGAACTTTCTTTTTACTTCCTTTTACAATAAAGGAAGTATTGGATTCACCCCAAAAATTCGAAATTGAGTTTTCAACAGATCTTCACGTTTCAGAGTTCCCTGATCCCAAAAAAACGTATTTTTTTTCATTGGTCTGGCTGTGTGACTGTGTGTGTGTCTGTCTGTGAATAGAATATCTCAAAAACGAAAAGAGGTATGGCGTTGAAACTTCATATATAAGTTTTGTGTACTATGTAGATGAGACAGCAAGCTTTTGAAGAAAATCGAATAACCGGAAGTAGGTGTTTACTCTTGCGATTTTTCAGTTTTTTTCGATTTTTTCAAAAACGGCTCTAACGATTTTTTTTAAACTTTACATTTTTATTAAATTTTTAATGTGTATTGATGTGAGATAGGTGATTTTCCAGTTGAATACTTCTAAAGTGGATTTTTTTTATTTTTTTTTCTATTTTTTTTATTAACTCCTATTTTGAATAGAACGCCCGGTATATTATTAAATTTTCGAATTCACCTTGAAATTCTAGAGAAAATTTGTCTCTTCAACTAACGCTCTATTTTGTATCGTTTTTGTACCGGGTGGCCATAAATATCTGATATCACATTACCTTTGGAATCAACACCGCTTTATTAAAGCGATGAATACAACTAAACTAAATGTCATTAATGTCATCACACCTAAAATTCCTATCTGTCAAAAACTATTGCAGATTGCAATAAGTAATCGAGTTAGAACAGGAGATTTTTATAATCTAGTCGTAGGCTAAACTGCAGAATCCAGGGCACATTTCCCTCCTCTTATTGCATTTTATAACATTACATAAGTAACAATACTTATCGTAATTGAAATATAACGCTAACCAACATTTATAAGTAGCTAAATCCATGGCTACCGGGATCTCAGATATTTATGGCCACCCGGTAGAATTTGTAATTTTTGAAAATTTTTGACAAATTTTTAAAAATTAAAAATGAAATTTTTGGCTAATTATAAGATGAATGTAAAAGGAAGTTGTGTGAGTGTATCACACCAGATTTTTTACACATACGATATTCCACTAACAAAATACACAATTTAGTCTTGAAAAAGGAGAATTTGTTAGACTGCAGGTAGAAACTAAAAAACGCTGTAACGCAACCAAAGAACCAAACCAAGCGCAAACGACCACAAACACAACAAAAGAGTGAGATTGGGTTGAAACAGCTAATGTAAAAGTTTATAGAATGACTTCTTCGCCAAACGAATCTTGGTTTCTTCGCTGGAGCCCATGATATTTGACAAGAGCTCTAACCGTAATCTTAAGGTTGTAGCATGGGACAGCGACATTTTTCAAAATATATGTATTGTAAACGCAGCTTTTAGACGAGAGCATTTCTTTTGGTTTCAATTTTTATGATTACCAATATAGGGCCATCAAATAAATTGCAGCTCTAGAGTGCCGTGGTTCTATTTAATGTATAGGTATAGAATTTATTTGATCACCTGATATTGCATTTGTCACTCCTACACCACAGAACAATACCTAACAACTACCCGCTTGAGAGTCCCAGTTCCAATACGTTATACCAACGTAAACAGAATCAAACCAAAGCGGGAACCATCACGAATTTGAATGTAGATGCTGTTTACATAATAATTATGTTCACCTGGAGCGTCACCTGCGTTGATAGGTCAGTGCGTATAAAAACCCTCCCAGTTAGGTTGTTTTGGCATCCTTTATCCTTTATCTAATAGACGTGTCTGTCTGGGACGCTGTTTTATCCGGGACGCTGTTTCAGCAGCCAAACCGTAAGAGATAGAGAAAAAAGTTATTAAAGTTATATGTTTGGAATGGTCATGTCAGGTCAGGAACCGAATTTCAGTCACGTGACACTTCCGGTTTTCGAGAAATCACAAAAAGACCGTTTTTCAAATAGAACGCGTATTAAATAAAAACTGTTTCGGCCACCAAACGTAGCTGCGACCCTCTGCGCCTTAAATCCTCGATCGGTTAGGCAACCACTTTGACACCTTCCAGGTCTGGTTGGTTGCCTAACCGATCGAGGTTTGAAGGCGCGTTAAATGAGACATTTGTCTCACTGGACTGCTAGTTTATTTTAATTTGACGTTTCAAATTTGAAAGCTTGTGTTTGGTTAAAAAAATTGAAAATGTTTCGCTGTATTCCTTCATGTTGTGTGAAAATAGGGATAGGAAAAATGTCTTCTATCATGAATTTCCATCAAATATGGTAAATTTTTGTGGCTGGATAAAGGTGATCACGTAAAGGGAAAATATGTGATCTGTCAGATGGTGTCAACCAGCACCAATTTCATGAAATGGCCATAATTTGCTTATTACCGACATTCGGCTAGCTAAAGTCTACACATTATCCTTTTTCTGTGACGTCAGAAATAACAAAACAGCGTTTAAAAGGTATGTCTTGTATTAATATGAAATTCAAAAAGATTATTTAGATCACAGGTAGTAGACTTCGGAAAGAATTTGACATATTACCTAACTTTTAATGTAAGAGATGCTCTAAATAGCACATTATTCAAACCAAGACATTCTTGACCTATGTAATCCAATGTTTCTCCCCTTCGAAGAAGTCCCTAACGTTTAAAATAAGATTTTAGGCTGGCTCGCTTGCTTGTTATTGCGCGTTATTTTACTGGCATTTTGGACATATGTCACATTGACAGTATTATAAAACAAGCTATACTTACGCGAACCTGACCAAAAACTGCAGATTTTTTGTTTCGTCCAGTTCCTTATAGTTAAATAAAGAGAGAAAATTTTCTCAACTTATCTACACAAACCTTTATAACTGCTCTAGCTTTCACTGCAACATCCAATAAATACCGGATCCTGACGTCGATAAACTGCAACACCTACTGCCCACTTCACAAACAGCAACACCTATGATGGTCTGTCAATCCTTTCAACTGCATCCGTCCTGTCAAACCAACTCCTCTGCTCCCAAAATCCAGTCCTGGTTCCTCCTGAATGTCACTGTCACACAAACTAACTCCTGGTAAGTTGCTATATTATGATGTTCCAAATCTAACTTTGTTCCCTTTTTGCAGATAGTCTGATGTCTCTTGTTATACTCACAAAATATCCAAATCAAATAATAACTTGTAAAAACCTCTACTAATATCTTGTACGTATGAATAAATCCAAATCTCTTCAACTAATATAACATTCTGTATTCTATATCTCCAATTAACTGTATCTGTATAATCTCTTCATCAACTTGATGTCTCAATAAATTCCATTTTATATTTCACCTGTTCGACCTCGTAGATTTGTTTAAAGCCCTTTTTAAATTTGTCATTACCAAAACCAACAGAAATTAAGGCATAATTTCTATTTTTATTTCACAAAATTGGTTATTTCAAAATTAGATGTATGTTTTTATGAGTTGTTTTACAGTAACTAACTAAACACATTTCTATCCCTATTAGATACAATTCTTAGTGCAGACTTCCTATATTTTAAAATAATACTATTACAGGATATTCATTCTGATTATTAACAAATACATTTGTCTAATGTTACCTTGGTTTGTTCTTTATTAACATTTAATACAACCATTAAGTTTATTTATTTCAATTAATATCGCACTATCAAATGGCTCCATTCATTGTATCAATTACTTTCATTATTCATATTCGAAATTTTACACCCATCAAGATCTAATTATTGTAACCTTCCAAATTTATTAGTTTTGAATATTTCTTTCTCATGATTTATTATACTGCGGCATGTATCATAACAGTATAAACATCAGCAGACTTCATACAGACAGATCAATAAAAAACCAATTAGGGCCGGCTGTGATATGTGTTATACGTTTGGCAGTACTGAAGTGTATTGTCAGTCTATATCAAATTCGAGATTAGTAGGTTAGGTTTTGCTTGTTGTTTGAGACAGACTGATGTAAAACTTAACCTGCAAATCTCGAATTTGACATAGACTGACAATACACTTCAGTACTGCCAAACGTATAACACATATCACAGCCTGCCCTAATTGGTTTTTTTTATTGATCTGTCTGTATAAACGAAGACGACGATCTGGAGTATTATTTCCATATATGATGTAATTTTTTTGTATTTTGTGAAGATTGTAAATATTGATTAGAAAGTTCCTAATTATAAACGATAAAAGATGTGCCGATTTTGTTGCCATTTCATGTATTGGATTTTTGAGCTATTGAATTTTCTGCTCTGTTTTTTATAAAATCATATAAAAATCAACTCCGCATTGAACGTGGACTAAGAGTAGCAATTACCCATTTAGAACCAAATTTGGAAAAAAATATGTGGCTTAAAACAAGCACATCCAAAGCATTAAAACACTATCGTAGTGTATAAAATATTATGAACGCAATATCTTTGTACATTATTGCTTCGTCTTATAGATAATAAATTACAAATATCTAAAAAGTATCTAACTTTTTTTTATTGTTAATACTCTTTCGCGCCCCATAAGCGTTAGCTTAATTACATTATAGTTGATTATGGCATGTTTTAGAAAAATGAAACGTAAGTATTGGAATTTTAATAATATGGCCATTGAACTATAATACCTGTTGTTTAATAATCTATTTCTGAATCGCAAGCTAATTATCTGTCTACTGGAAATAAAATTAATGGAAAATTTAGATTAACAGGTTTACTCACTACACCGACGAGAAGCTAAAATTGGTTGTAATTTCTGAAATATTGCACGTCGCTCAACAACTATCACTGCGTCAGACCGTTTTACCCAGATTCTATAATTTGTGTTTGTTTGTTTGTAATGGACAAGGTCTAGGCATGCGGAGTACCAGATACCTTAGACCCGACTACTTTGGTCATATGATCACACTCCTACTTAGAATTTTGCCGGGACTAAGGAGTTCCAACCCTAGCAAGGGATCGTTTTATATGCTACACATCGTAGTAACACTTTCGAACGATGGCATTCTGTAGAGGTTTTCATCCGCATTTTTAAATTTTTAAAACCCTCACCGGAAGCGAGGGTGGATCGAACTCGCGATTCTTAAATCAGTAGCCAGAATGCTTAACCACTGAGCTACGGAGCCCGGCAATTTGTATTTAAGACTGAGCTTTTCTAATTTTCGTTAATTGAAATACATTGTTCAAAACACCGCCTGTTCATAATCACAAATGGAGTTAACGGGGTATCGTAAAATACTTCCAGATGCTATCGAAACTGCAGTTTAAGAATTACATATTCCTATACTGGGACATAGCGCATTGTCACTTTACATACTAAATACTATAATTGTAAATGACCTCAGTAACTGTCATATGACAGGGTAGAATTATTCACATATATCAAATTTTAATGTCAAAAGCTACAATTTACAACAACTATAAAACTAAGTAAATGTGCAATTTGCTAAATAGTTACACCGTTTTCTAAGTAAGAATTAAATCCTACCTTGTGACGCTGAACTTACTTTAGACATGATTGACAGTGACGTTTTGAAGTAATTTGAAAGTTATTCACATCTCAGTTACCAATTAAAAGTTCAGATTGACACAGCTAAAAAATCTGTTGTGATACACGCTCACCCACACAACTTCCTTTTACAGTGATCTTATAATTAGCCAAAAATTAGATTTTTAATTTTTAAGCGTTTGTCAAAAATTACATATTCTACAAAAACGGTACAAAATAGAGCGTTAGTTCAAGAGACAAATTTCTCTAAAATTTTAAGCTGAATTCAGAAATGTAATAATATACCGGGTGTTTTATTTAAAATAGGAGTTAATAAAAAGAATAGTAAATAAAAAACAAAAGAACCCCATTTTAGAGGTATTCAACTGAAAAATCACTTCTCTCACATCAATACACGTTAAAATTGTAATAAAAATATAAAGTTTGAAAAAAATCGTTGGAGCCGTTTTTGAATAAAATCGCAAAAAACTGCAAAATCACAAGAGTAAACACCTACTTCCGGTTATGCGATTTTCTTCAAAAGATTGCTGTCACATCTAGATAGTACACAAAACTTATATATGAAGATTCAACGCCATACCTCTTTTTGTTTTTGAGATATTCTGTTCACAGACAGACACACAGACAAACCAATGAACAAAAGCATGTTTTTTGGGTTCAGGGGACTCTAAAAACGTGAAGATCTGTTGAAAACTTAATTTCGAATTTTTGGGGTGAATCCAATTCTTCCTTTATAGTAAAAGGAAGTAAAAATGTTGTCCTAGTGTTTTTTGGTAGCAATAGTTATTTACTATACAGGTGGGATAAAAGCATCATTAATATACGTGTGTGTAAGTGTCAAATCAGAGCCAGTAGATACTGGCTCTGTGTCAAACGAGTGCGTAGCGACCCCAAGATCTCATGACATAAGTGTACTGGAATTTTTGTAGTAGAGTTATTTAAGAGATGCCATTTACAAAAATGTGAAAATGCTGAAACGTTACAAAACAAAATTTAACAAGTTTTATGTGAAATTGAAAGAAGATAATTAATTCGCCTATCAGAAAGCACATCCAACATCGATCAGAAACTTATATACAGTATCACCAAAGAGCTATGCTCTTTGGTATCACGGTAAAAAAATCGAGTATTTGCAGTAAACACTGTTTAATAATTGTGTTCAATAAATATGCAGTTGATTTCTAACAGTTTTTTGCCATAATTGTGCAAATGTAATTTTTAGGAAATTTAAATACAAGATAAATGTAAAATATCTTGGTTATTGTCTATTTTTAGCATACAATACACTTACAATTTTTAAGGCTGGTTTTATTAGTTATTACCTTATTACACATCAAAAAATCTGTAAATGGGTTTACACCGAACTTCCCTCGCGCGAATTAGATCAGTTTGCAAATTTAAAAAAACGTATCCAGCTGGGGTTTGAACCCGCCGCATCTGCATAGCGATCGTAACTGCATCGATATTTTCACGGGTTTATTCGAGGTATATATATAATGTGTATGCAAAATATCATCTTCCCCAGACAAATAGTTTTTGAGTTATACCGCCAACAGACAGACAGACAGACAGACAGACGGAATTGGGAAAACCTGTTTTTCGTCATCTAGGAACCCTGAAACGTGAAGATCTGAAGAAATCTCGAAAGGTGACTTTTTCGTGATTACAATAGTCCCTTCGTTTTTCAGACGAGGAAAGTAAAAATTAAAGTAAAAGTCCAAACTTGGTACCATTTCCGGTTAAACCAAAAGAACTATTAAAAATGTAATTTGAAATTTGAAATTACCCTATAAAATATTGAGATTTTCTTCATTTAACCGGTTTTATATTTTTAAAACTAAAAAAGTTAGGCACCAATGGGCACGTTAACTTTGGCGCTCTTTTAATATAAGATGCGACAACAATGCGAGGTGGAAGATATTTCTAAAACTACGAAAGTTGCGTAAAATTTGGTTATATAGAAGTTATAGGTACCAAAGTGGTGCACACTAATACAATACTTTTCAAAATAAGTGTGGGGAATTAAACTAACTTTTGTTAATAGATCGTGTTTAGGCAGCTTAAAAGTTGTGCGTCGAAATGGTAATCATTTTAATGCACAGTTGTAGTAACAGAAAACGAGTGAATTAAAAAAAACATTACCAAAAAATTACCTTCTTTGCCAATTATTTTTCGAATGTAAATAGTGCTTCTGGCTGTTAACTTATGTATTTGAGATCCGTACAGACGACAAGTCCAGCGAAATAGCTACTAAAACTATATTAATGCTATACAGGCTGATCGAATTTTGAAAATTTGATAATTTCGAATATTTGTTAAACGGAACACATTGTATATCTTCTCATTTTCGAAAAGTCCTTTTAATGACCTTTCTTTTAATATGTTACTTGCTCCAGCTAAGTTCAACAATTTTTCAGATATTCGAGTTTTAGCACACAAAGCACATTTAACTCCCCTTATGACGCTTTATTTAAAGGGATGACAAACAAAAGCCGTTAAAATTCTAATTTAAAATATTAAATTCTCCGAGCACAGCAAAAACAGAAAATAAAAATCCAGCAATTGCTGACACAAGAAATAACAAACACGAAAAAACAAGGATTTTAGAGTACAAGTGTTGCTGCCACGATGCCGAAGTGTGAGTTGTAATAACTGATATCAAGACTGTGTAAGTGCGTAGAGCGTAAGGCCTACTTTTTGACTCGTCCCTTATTTCCTAACTAAAGTTATGGTCCTCTATATACTTTTTATTTGCACAGTAGAAGGTCATGATTTAAGTTGTTTATTATGTTGGTATTTCATTTACACTAACATGCTAATGCAATATTCTAACATGCTAGATTATGTAGAGCCAGCACTGTTGCCAGATATAGTTTTTTTCATATATAATGGTTCAATATTATTTAAATGTTTAAAAAATGTTTAATAGCGATAAATCTGGACCTACAAGAGAAGGTGGGATTAATACAAATATACGCTCCCACCAAAAACGCCAATCTAAACGACAAAGACCTAAAGACTCTAAAAACAAGGTCGGAATACATTAAATCTAGATTAAATTAAATCGGATGAAAAACCAAACGAATACACAAATAATATATGTAATTACATTAAACTTACAAATATTTTTCTTCGTTTCTAAAGACAATTAATTGGAGATAACTGGGTTTATTCTTCAAACCCTTCGACGAAGCAAAAATCAATTCAACGTGGTTAAACAATAAAAATTAGAAGTTGCTATACTTAACAACATAAAAGACTCAATAGCCACGATCAAAGGAATTCTACTCACAATTGTAAAAATGCTTGAGGAGTTCTACAAATTAGTGATTACATAGTTACATTATAGAGTTAAAACACCCACGAAACAGTCCTGATTTGACGGTTCAACGACTGTTTTCAATTGAAACCGATAACATTTTTCAGAGGTTATCAAAAGAATGTCTTATTTAGGGATACCTCGTAAAAACGCTGGATTGAGTGTGCTGGTGTAAATGCCAGCTTATGTTAAAAAAGAAAATGTTTTGTTTCAAAAAGTTTTACTTCATGACTAGGTAGATTACATAAAAACCTCCGAGTTACGTGCGTGTGCCCGTTATTGTTGTATTCATAAGAATTATCTCTTTTCTGAGAATGAATAGATTAGTTATCTTATGCTGGGTAGTTCCTGCAGTGCAGCATCTGTACATGTTTTATTTTATGATTATAGTTAGTTGGTAGTTAGATCTCGTTCTAATAACTTGTATTTGAATTGCTACTCCATCGATGCAAAGTTTTGATTGTACTAATAAAGTCCTTTTTAAAAACAAGCATCGATGTAAAATAAACATGAATTCCGCATCTCCCGTCATATTACATGTATTTTACTTTAATATGAACATGTTCTGCTCCAATACATTAGAATTTTAGTATACCGTTTCAATTACAGTTGTCTAGGTGATTGTTCTTAGTTTTTATTATAGGTTACATACACACATATGTACAAATTCCTTCCTTCATAAAGAATCACAAGTTCGTGGGCCCAATAGCAAGGTGACACTTATATAATGTATTGGTTTTGGAGAAATTACCTTCGTGACAAGTATTGAAAATAGGAAATCGAATTTTTGGAACATGGTAGCTTTCCAATTCCAAGTATTTTTGTTTTTTTTTTCACTTTTACTTTCTTTTTTAGAATTAAAAATGTTAAGTTACAATTCAAAGATTTATAAAGGGTGTAACAGACGAAATTATTGCGTATTAAACATTTTTTTTTCAAAAAGTTTTGTAACTCTATCAAATTTAATATATACAGGACAGTTAGTTTAAAAAAAATAAAAGCTGAACATCGACACATGGATTTTATAATAAAATTAATATGATAATTAGTATACTAACACGCTACATTTTTTTCATGTGACGTCAGTTAAATTATAAACGATATTTTAAAATGTTCAAATCATGACCAAAAGTCGTGGTCTTGCGGCCAGTGTTTTTGGTATCGTTTTGGCTTCAAAGGTTCAGTTTTGATTTTAAGTTCTGAAAATCAAAATAAGACCAAGGCTATCCTTGCTCCTACGGTCTATCTTAAAACACAGCCTCGAGTTAAATTTAACTTAATGGTTATTCTACTCCAAGCTTTAGGTATATTAAAATTGCAAAAAATGTAAAGCAGCGCTATTAACACGCCTTGTTTGTACTTACTAGTTACAACGGCTTCAGAGAACACATGTATCAAAATGCAGGTGCTAGAACAATAAGATACTAAATGAAGCATTCTTTAGTTATCGCATGGCAGGCTAAAAACTTCCAAATAAGTACACGTTTCTTCATAAACACTAATTTCTTGTTCAACGCCTTTATCAACTGCAATGTGCATGTTAGTATCTGATTATGTTTTTCTTTACAAGTTACCGCTACTTTTTCATTTTCTATATACGTAAGGAAATGCCTTGTGCATTTTTTTAAACATGCGTATGAACCTGCATTCTCAGATTATTCTAGGAATAAAAGAGTTCTACAACCGTCTCTTGATTTTCCATTCAAATTTAAACATGGAAAAGGTGGAATTTAATTATTTACCGCATAAATATGAACTTTTAATATGCCGCCAGATGTCTTTAATAGGTTTTTATATTTCGAGTAAAATTTCCTTCTTCTCAAATTTCAAGTAATTTCGCGAAAATACTAAGCATTTTAAAACATATTAAGTTTAAAGTATATGTATGTACAGGATTATTAAAAAAAGAATAAAATTTGCATATCTTTGACGCGTTATTTAATAATCAACTGATTTACTCACAAGTTTACTTCCCTGGTCTAAATGACGAAGAAATCGTCTTCCGAGATATCTTCAGAGCTTCACGGCTGAGACTTACTAGATCTAGATGACGAAAAACATGTTTTATCAATTCCTTCTGTCTGTCTGTCCGTCTGCTGGTGGTGTAGCTCGAAAACTATTGGTTGGAAGAAGAATATATTTTGCATGCGGATTATACGTCTACATGGCACGAAACTAAGAAAATTTAAGTCAAATATATACAGGGCGAGCATCTTAGAAACATAAAATTCTGTCTATTTTTTCTTTACAAGAAATATTTTGCACAAAGCTCAAGTTTTGGATCCAACGTATAAAGGGCGCACACCTTAAAAATTAAATTATTTTTCTTATATTTTTAAAACTGTTTTAAAACTTCCACTTACGAAGAAAGTTCTGAGTAATAGTCAAGAATCAGGGACCATAAATTCGATCATAGGGTGTGCGTTCCAAAATATAGTAAAAAAATTACACTATCTGGAGCATCTAAATCTGGAGGGCTCCATTGTTTTGAGATTGCAAAAAAACAGATAAAATATTTTTTATTACTGAAAATTGAGAGATTTTGTGCATACAGCGTATATACAAGCTCAGTTTTGAATATTTATCCTCAATGATTTTCAAACTAGTGGAAAGCCTATTCTTTCAAGATTCGGATGATATCAATTTAATATCGAAATTATTTAAAAAAAATTGTTTAAACAAAGCGTACCGGCAATACCGGTAAATTTCAGTAGGTATCGAGGTATTTTGAAAACGATTACATAAATGCATACTTCCAGCATATGATAGGTGTAGAAATGAATGAAGAAATGTTTGCAGTTTTTCCCACATATTCTTCACAGTGCTATAAATATTGCCTTATTTGACTACGCAAGCTTGACACTATAATATTTTGAGCCACGAACTCAATTTTATTAATGTTGCTATAGTCAACCTCTTGCATTGAAGTATTGTTCGTCGGTTTTCTCGGTGTAAAACTTGACGTTGCATGGCACGTATCACATCGCTTGCCTGCAGCTAAATTCTTACTTGAAACTTCCAGTCCACCCTATTTGTCTGTCCCCCCAGCTTCTCCATCCTAATCGGAGGGTGCTCGATGTTTTAAGATACAAATTTTGACTAAAAAATCTCACGCAAAAGTTGTCAAAAGTTTACCACACGATTATTAACACTCACAGGCGCCCTAGGCCCATAACGTGTTGAGATTTGGAATTGCGAGTGTAGAAGTTATATTTTGATAACAGCTTAGAGTATACAAAATATAATAAATAAATTGGGCAATACAATAAAACAAGCATACACTACTACTACTTAGATCAGTATCTTGAGTGATTCAAGATTCAGTTTACATTTTAATAATTTTCTTTTCAGATCGTGTTTTGCATCCGAGATCGACAGCACAGTTGTTCAAAATGTAGGACTGCTGAGAGGCAGAATCGGCGATGGCGCGGATCATCTTTCCCTTCTTCTATTCTTCAATAACACCATGAGCGTTTGAAGAACCACAGCAGGTGTAGACAACTTCAACAACGCGCTACAAGGTTCATATTTATATTGTGATCCAATCTTTTTCTTAGTCTCACTACTGTGGTAATTGTGGCTGAGGATGTCTGGACACGGTAATACCAAGTATTTCTTTACACAAAAAAACACATGATATTCATCTTTCAAGATTTGAATTGATAGATCCTTTGGAGTTACTTATCTTTTTTTCGACAAAATTGATTTCTTATGAGGTAATATCATTTTTTAAGCTTGAAAACAATCTTTACCGTCGTATGGCGTACACACAAAAACACAGCTTAATTTTTTTTCAATATTTTTCAGTGAACAAGTTTGTAGCGGTCGGCATCGTTTCCTTATTGGACTATATGGACGTCTTCTTAATTTTTCAGAGCACTTAATTCAGAAATCCCAAAACCAGAACGAGCTAGAGATATCCTCTCTTCTTCTTCTATTTTACTCTGAAAGAAGTTTACCAGCGAAGCAAGTTGAATCTTTTCCGGGCTTCCAGTTGATCATTGGACTTTAATAACAGAAAACTTCTGTGCCAAGCTCTCAAGATTCCGTCAAGGTAAACAACATTGCTCCACACTGGCCATTGATAACTCCAATAGATATCAAACCTCATAGATGATAATCAGGTTTAAGCGTATCATACAGTTTTGAAAGACCAATCTCTTACCATGATTTGATGTGGTTCCAGTACGTAGAATTTTACTGCCAAATCGACTTTTCAAACTCTCCACTGACAAAGAAGAGTTGGGCGATGAAACTGACTGAACTAGAGATGCAACAGTCTTCTTGTCCAACTTCTTCATTTTATTTCGGACTTGAACAATCTTAACCTGATACTCATCAATGAACCGATTATTGGACCCAACCATCAGTATGAACAAAACATCGAAATGTGTTTGGGTTACTACTGTAAAATTCTCAAATAATTGTGTTTGTTTTTTTTTAATTTTTAAATTTTGACTTTAGATTCAAAGAGAAGATAAAAAAGTAGAATAAGAATGTCTGAAAAACCAACCTTTAGTCTCGTAATAAACATAGACAGAATGGCAGGCACATATTTTTTTAAATTTTAAGCAAATTTTTAAATCTTGTCTACAAGATCGTCTGGAAATGCTAGGCTTAGCATATTCAATTGGTTTCATCTTTCTTCTTCTTTAATGGCCCTTTCTTGTCTACTCATGGACATAGGTCTTCTCTTGCATCTTCCAATCTGTCTTATTTTGAGCCAATTGATGCCAATTTCTATCCGTTTTCGCCTTTATATCGTCTATCTAGCGCGTTTGCGGTCTTTCCGGGCTTCTTTGATACAATCTCAGCTTTTAGTATACATTTGCTTCACTTAGTATTTTGTTGCCTGGTTGAATGTCGCATCCAGCTCCATTTCAAGGTATCAGTTCTCTCTATGACATCATCAACTTTTATTCTCCATTTATTCTTTCGTTCGTATGGCTCTAAGGCTTATACGCAACATGAGATGTTTGATTGCTATTTATGTCGTTCTAAATTTATTTTCAGATCTAACAGTAAGCGTAATGGTCTCCATTTCGTTAGTTATTACTGGAAGGATACAAGTATTGAAGATGTTCTTTTTACTGGTTGTTGGAATGTTGGTTTTTAAACAGTTCCAGGTCATACGTATGCTTTGAATAATCTCCGCTGTTCGATTTTTCTAGCTTTTGATACAAAATGTTAACTATTTTCTAACTATCACGACATAGAAATAGTCAGTTATAATTTGCCGAGGGCGCCAATAAGTCGTTAATTAGGACAAATATGCCCACATAGAGGCGAAACTCGTAAACTAAAAACGGCAATCTGGGAAAGAATCATGTAGGGTCAGAGTCAGAGGGTCGCACTAACAAAATAAACAAGTAATAGTAACAAATGCATACAGGGTGTAAATTAATTGTGGAGCAAACTACACGTGCGATGTTAGTCATAAAATTCTGAGTCAAAATCTTAATACTAAAATGTTGAATTGCTCTTCATGATCCCTCATGAGCTGTAGATAAAAACATGATTTTTCAGGTAAAGTACCTTTTCTGTTTCAAATATGTGAAAGTATCGAAAAGTTGTTCAAAATGTAAAATTATGGTCGCATGCATAATTTAAGAAGTTTTGCATGAGGCCATAATTTTATATTTTGAACAACTCATCGAAAGCGCTGTCGCAATGACACACGCAAGGTGCAACGTAACGAGAACCCAGCTAAAGATTATCGCACAATAACAAGGTGAAATCCGAAGAATTTTGTCGGAGCCGCGGGAAAATTGGCACAGCCATTAAACCCAATAGTAATGACACAATTTAAAGCGCCCAGGGAATCTGAAGGATTCCGCTCAAGTCGTGGTAACACTTGGCACAAAAATTCGCAACTTCATGAAATAGTTAATGAAGGGCAAAACCTAAACGGTTGCTTCCTCGGTGTGATTGCTCCCTGAGTGGAAACTTAGCTTAGCGACCGGAACCAGCCCAACTCCGGTATCTGGGTTAATGTTTCCTCATCAGCTGGGATCGCCGGGGATGAGGCTCGAGAAAACCCACGTATCCAAGGTGGTTCCTACCGGGAAAACTGGACAGCAATATCACCTGGCGGGACCAGTGAAGCACGATAGCAGGTGAGGTAAAATGGAAGGGGCAGAAGTTTTAACAGCAACGGCTACTGATAGCGGCTGACGGTGGCGGCTCAGATTTGGGCCGCGTAACGCAAACTCCAGCAAAATCGACCGTCTAATCCGTCATCTTGATTCCAACACATCGTTCCCGAACCAAAACCTACCGTAAAGGCGAGAAAAATAGGAGACCCTAAATATAGCAAAGCATTCCAATGTAAAAACGAGTAATGTTCCTAGAGGTAGTAAAATGCAGGTGGGATTAAGAAATTTTATAACAATATTTTTATACAAAGGTGCGAATTTAGGTTATTTGAAGATTTAAGATTTGTGTGTACTTAGTACAAACATTCCTGAGTAATGTAAAAAATGTGTATAGGCCCTAACAAGAGGATTAATTTTTCTCTCCTTCCATATTACTGGCTCTAGAAATGGAAAACTTTGCTGCTATTAGCGTCTCGTGAGGAAAACCAGTTATCATTCTCACTTCTAGCACGAGATGTTAGAGGAGGAAAATTTATAGAGGGTGTCCCAAAAATAAGTGCACATAAAAACTGCAGTATCGTGAAGGCGAGAATGGTTCCAAAATATTTGATTTTTGTATTCTGAGCATTTTGGAACTTGACTAAAAGGTCCCTTTATCCTACCTAGACGAGCCGGCTTTCGAAAACATATAGTAGCTAAGGAAATAGACTCAAAAGTGACAAGATTTGTTATGTTGCTGTAGTTAACAACAGTACTTTTAACAACAAATAATAAGCCAATAACAGTAAAGTAGAAAGCGGTGGCGCACTGGAAACTTTAATAATTTTTAATTCAGCAATGCATAAATCCATTTTCATAATTAATTTAGAAACTAAGTAAACTCTTTGTTTTTTATGGACTTTTTTATGCACTTATTTTTTGACATCCTTTATATACAATTAACTATTATTAGTATTAATATTATTACTGTTTTATTTTATAATTAATATCAGCTTTCGCAAATCAGCTGCAAATCTTTTTAATACTTTATCTTCTAACTTCTTCCTCTTTTCCAGCATCTTTATTCTGTGTACACTCAGCATACATAGCCTACTAAAGCGGTCTTTTTCGACATTGTTGCCTCCAACCAGGTTTTCACTCTCAGCAATGTACTAAAAAGACTTTACAGTGGTGCTTCTTGTACACGCTTGAGCCAAAGAAATGAAGAAGCATCTTTTAATTAAGAAAGAGTAGCTTTTTTCACCGCTTCTGCTAGGTCTACTCTTTCAGTTTTTTAATCTTTCTAGCGATTATACCACAGTTTCGCTTGATTGTTAAAATTACATAAATTATAGTATTTTGAAAGTTTTCAAACGTCATGTCATGTTTTCGAATTTTTTTCTAGGAACAGAAAGCACACTCAAATATTAGAAGCGGGACAACTGCGCTCCTTCGGCGTTTGGCGTGCATTTACGTCTACATATACCGGGTGTCCGTTCTCAAAGTCGAACATAGGCGATTAACATTGTATTGAACGTTTTTGCCTTTTCCTGCTCGCCAATTCAACTTACAGGGAAGGTAATGGTATCAATGGAAAGATAAAATTATTACGCATCAAATGATACCACTAATAATATTCAAGATGCGGTTTTTATTTTAAAATACTAATTTAAAACTTTGGAATTTTTAAATATGCCATGCCTTGCTTTTCAAGTTCGATAGCATTTGTCAAAAAAATTGGTAATTAGTTGGCGTAAATCAGGTATTTTCTGTCAACGTGTGTTAAAATTAGCTACAGAAAAATGAATTATTTCAATGAAAAACGAATAAATGCACTAACGTTAATTGCCTATGTTCGACTTTGAGAATGGACACCCGGTAGATATAGATAATGAGAGTTTTATTAGCAGATTTAAAATTGTGTATTAAAGATGGAGGAAATGTTGACTACTTGATATGGTGGGTATAGTACATATGAGCTTTTCTGCATGCTCAATTTTTTAAAAAGTAATGTAATTTGAAAAATCATTAGTTTTGTGAACCTATTATTTAAAAAATAAGGCTTATCAATAAAACATTTATGATTCTGACCATACCCAAAACTTGGGGCCTTTGTTTAGTACTAAATTCACTATCGAGAAACCTGAAGATTATTAACAGTAGACCACAACTTTTAAAAAACTAATAACCACTACGTATTTACTAAAACAATAGGCAATCCAACGTCTCACATTAGCTGTGGAATGTTATGCCAGTTTTGAACTAAGTACATCAAGTGATTAGATAACAATCAACGTAATAGTTTTAACTTTAGATATACTTCAACTTTAACAAAGCTCTATAATACGTATGTTCGCTCGAGGTTGGAGTACTCCTCCGTTATATGGTCGCCAACATACAGTACATATAAATTAAAACTCGAGAGAGTTCAAAAACGTTTCATAAAGTTCTTACATTACAAATCAACTGGAACATATCCTTTACTTACGCCTTCATATTCTGAGCTGCTAGATATTTATAAATTTCAAACATTAGAAAAACGCCGCTACATTTCTGGTTTGATTTTTTTACACCATATAATTCATTATAAAATTAACTGTTGTCCATCAATTCTGAGTCAACTGAATTTCTTTGTTCCACGAACAACTTCGCGTTATCGCCCTTACTTTTATTTGGAAAAACCGAGAACCAATATTTTAAGTCACTCTCCTCTATATACTGCTTGTGAAATAGCTAATGCTATTGCTGATGAAATTGACATTTTTTATGGAAAAGCAAAAACCTTCAAATCGAACTGTTCTCGCGCACTGTATGGAGCCAAATCTATTGGTTTGAATTTCTAGTTTTTAATTATTAATATTTAATTTTCAATTTTTATTTTTTTTTAAATTTGTAATTTAAATTTAGTTATTCTACATTTCACTACTTATTACGCTTATACGTTTATACTTAGGAGCATTTGCGGTTTCACTTATTGTTAGTATTTTTGTTGTTGCATTATGCTGTGACCTAGTTCTAGAGCCTGTGCTCTGTTGGTTGCAGCTTAAACAAATAAATAAATAAATAAATAAATAAAAAGTTAAATACCTGTGGAAATAATTTGTGACAACTTTCAAAAGTGGTGGCTCTGTTCTTTTCTGTGTTTTCAATACAACGATTATGACCTACTTTGTTTGCTTGCATTTTTAACATTTACTTCTGATCGAATATAAAACAAAGGAAAATATCTGCCGTGATACACGCATACAACTTCATTTGACTGTGATCTTATAATTAGCAAAAAAATTGTTTTTAGCTTCCCTACTACATTATATCCCCAATATTCCTACATGGAATGAAGTGCCCGAACTTTTCTAGATTATACAAGGTGTTTAAAAAATACGTTCGGATATTTTACCCGCATATAGATCTCATTAATATATATACAAATCCTAATACACATGGGTTCAAAAACGCTTCGTTTCCGAGATACAGGGCATTGAAGTTTAAAAAATCATTTTTATTATTACTTAAAAACCGCTTCTGGCGATTTTCATGAATTTTTACAGTTTATCACTTTATGAGGTATCTTTTGGACCTATTACAGGCGATCCAGTAATTCTAGGGGCGTGCCCGCGGAGCATGTCACTAGGTTTTTTCACAAAAAAATTACGCCCAGCAGATGTATTGCAATTTTCACATTTTTCTTTAATAAAAAAACTTAAAATGCAACTTTTTTGTCTCTTTGAGTTTTTTCGTATCTCGCTTCGTTTTCTAGAAAAGGAAAATAAAGCCAATATTTTTGCGCGTCTCTGAATCTCTTAACACAAAAACTAAAATGCTTCAATATCTAAAAACCCGTAAGCCGATTTTAGTAAAACATTAAAGGTTTACTGGTGCTATTAAGGATCATGTTTTGTCGCACTTAGATTCAAAATATTTATTACAGGGGCGGCCAGGATTTTTTTTTTTGAGAATTTTAACAACCTGTCTCTCGGAATTTCCTGACCACTGTTTATTAGGACTTTTTGTTTGTATTGATGAGTCTATAAGTAGGTAAACAAACGTATTTCTTTATTCGCTGTATTTAAAAAAAAAACTCATATTAGAGGTATACAACTGGAAAATTATTTATTTCACATCAATACACATTCAAAATGTAATAAAAATGTAACACAAAAAAAATCGTTTTTGAGAAAATAAAAAAACTGAAAAATCGCAAGAGTAAACACCATACTTCCGGTTATGCGATTTTCTTCAAAAGCTTGCTGTCTCATCACCACATACATACACAGACTGACAGACAGACCAATGAACAAAAACATGTTTTTTTTTTGTTCAGGGGACTCTAAAACGTGAAGATCTGTTGAAAACTCTATTTCGAATTTTTGGGGTGAATCTAATACTTCCTTTATTGTAAAAGAAAATGAAAAAGTTCAAAGCTTGGCAGTTATTCTAATTGTATCAAAAGACGGAACACTATTATTAATTTGTTTTTTCAAGAAATTATTTGCAATGTTGGTCTAGCAACTTGTAACACCAACTGTATCGAGATATTACAATTATCCTTAATCTGAATGTATTCCTTACCATACTACACTAGTTGGTCGCCAATTAGTAATATACCATTTATCAAAATAATTTCAAATTATAAATATCTAAAATGACCAAGTACTTGATTTAACTAAAGAGCATATAATAATAATATACTCTTTGATTTAACGTTGAATTTCGACAATACATGCAATTAATTACTATATAAAATGTTACTACATCTAATTACACAAGGTTTTCTAATCATCCAAAACCAATCTTGGTTAGATAACACACATTGAAATCAAATATTCACTGACCTTTGTTGCCTTTTTCAGAGATACCTGATTTTGAAACGGGTTCTCCCTTGCTGAACACCCACTTTGGCAATTTACCTGGTTGTTCTAGATCCAAAAGCTCGTTGTGGAACTTAATATTTCTATTCTTTATAATAGATAACCAATCTATTGGCACAAGACACAATCACTCACGCACTGAAGCTAATGTCTGTTAAATCCAGTGCATCCACAATGGAACAATCTAATTCAAGATTATTTTTAACGCTGACTTTTATTGCAAATTATAATCTGATATTATATCAAATTATACCACAGGGAAAGCCATTTTTACCACTGTATATATAATATTAAAATTATTATTTTTTTATTCGCAATTGAAATGAATTGAACTCTCAACGTGATTTTTAACAAATTTCAAGTCAATATTATTTTTTTAATAATATTTAATCACTCATAGTAACCCTGTTACTATCTCAACTACCACCAACCATTCATACGATTGTTCTTGTAATATAGTTCTGAACTGACTGGATTTAAGAAATAAAAATTAATAATGCAGGCGCTTGCAGGTTGCAATACAAACTTCTAAAATAATAGCTAAAAATAGCCAAAAACTTTTCAACTACACTACTTTTATTACAACTTTACTGGTTTTTGTATTAATTAATTATTAATTATGCACTTTAATCAAAATTATATATTTTTGATAGTGGTTCTTAGCCTCGTTGATAATACTTTTCTTGGTCATAAGAAATAAACTACAAAATCTAAATAGTAATGTTTTTTAAAGCCAAAACATGTACAATAAAAAAAGAATCTATTCAAGTATTATCAACAACATCAAGAACCAGTAACAAACATTGTAATGTTTGACTGTATGGGCTTTTCACTTCGTATACCGCATAAAAACAAAAATTGTGCCATAGGTAACTATTTTTTCAAAGTATAATTTAAATACCAGAACAAGGTATTACAACAAATGAACGATTTCAGACTGACTATTTTCACAGCATACGTCGCTTGTTTCTTTAATAACTTGTGAAAAACAAAAGTAAAGTGTATGTTTTGTATATCGCTGAAATCAGATTAAAAAAATATTTAAATACCTGCAAAACTATACTAAATTTCAAATAAGCATGCAGTACTCGGAACTAAGTAGTAATCATAACTATAGCCGTGATTGGTAGAAACAAAGCCATCATTACAACCATTTGAAAATCAAATATTTTTTTCAAAATTGTCAACTTGGCATTCGGTATGAATCGTAAAAATATAAAAGGAAAACCGATAAATAGTGGATAAAAGAGGCTGACCTAACACGATTATTTGAATTATATACGACGAAGAGGAAACTATTGTAAAACACGAGCAGTACAAGCTTATATTTTCCTAGTGTAAAATTGAGTTTGAGTTCAGAGCGCCATCTACTGCATTCTTATTTGGAATTTAGTATAGTCTGCGGCTCATAAGAAAAAAATGTTGACAGCCAAATGTCGGTAATGGTACCAACTAGATCAAATTTAATTTAAAAAAAACTACTGCCTAAAACATATGAATAAAGTACGTTTAGCGAATATATAACATTAGCGCTTATAATTCGATTGCAATAGATTTTGTTTCGAAGTGACTCACTTATTTCACTAAATTATGCTTTTGGTTTCCATCATTAGGAGAGATTTATCACCCGGCCTAATTTCTGTTTTATCGGTATGCTATTTGTTTTCAAATATTCTTCGAGCTTGACTTGAAGGGTTCTATCGTCATAAATAAATTTGATGAGGTTTTTGTACATGAAATTGATTTTCGCATTGTCCATTGCATTAAATAGTGCCCATAGTTTTATATAATGGAAGGCCTTGTAGTCTAGAAATGCCAGGTGCAATGGCACGTTATATTCCTTGTATTTTTTTAATGCATGAATAGTTTGAATACGTTCTGTGGGGCTCTAGCTTTTGGGAAACCAGTTTGCTCGGGAGGTTCATAATTCTTAAATTTACTTATTAATCTGTTGGTTATTATCTTTATTAGTAATTTGTATGGGCATGGCAGGAAGTTTATATTTTAAATTTACACGCCAGTAAAACTAGAAAATTAAAGACTATGTAGTTCTCTACAGCAGTGCAAATGCTGTACGATGTGTTGCCTATGTGGCTGTCTGTACATGAATTTATAGACCTGTGGAAAAGACAAGTCTTCAATTTCATCGCATTTTAGAGCAACAGGTGCTCTCATGTCGTGTCTATCAGGTTTAGGTACTTGAATAGATAAGAAATCTTAAATTGCAGAAATACAGAGGTTGATCATTCACATTTTTTTTATTATTCTGTGGGTTATGGTTTTTATTAGCAGTTTGTATGGTTGTGACCGATATATTTTTATAAATGATTACACGCTAGTAAAACTAGAAAATTAGAGACTATGTAGTTCTCTAGAGCAGTGCAAGTGCTGTACGATGTGTTGCCTATGTGTCTGTACAGGGTGGGCCAAAGTAGACGCTTTCTTATGGAAATTCACGTTCCTGTCAGAGATAGAAAAATTTTGACCAACGTCTCCCGAGCTCAAAATTTATGAAAAAGTTACTGGTCCAAACAGAATTTTGCTATCGTAAACCGTTAGGCCGCTAGGGGACATTCTTCAAAATTCGTCGATTTCTTTAAACCCTTCTAATTTGCTGTAACAAAAAAAAATCTTATGGGACATCCGGTATATTTATACATTTTTTTGTAGTTTTTAAAATTCTCTTTTCAAAAATATATAATACTGTATGTCTAAATTTAGCATTTTACGGTATATTTGGCTTTAAGTTAAATAAACTAAATATATCAAGTAGCCATGACCATTGTTTTAAACCAACATTAGCAATATTTATTAGGAAAACAAAGTTGGCGGCTGTCAAATTAGTCGAATAGCTTTTGAATTTGAACAGAATCTGTTTTTTATCCGTGCCTATTTAAATTTCCAACTTCCAACAAGATGGTGCACCGCCCCATAATTCAAGAGTTATACCAAAGAATATAGATATCTATATTCTTTGGTTATACCAAAGAGCATATGCTCTTTGGTTATACGTAATTACTTAAATGTGCAGTTTGGTGAAGTGTGGATAGGGCACCAAGGACCAATCGCTTGGCGAGCGAGGTCCCCCAATATGACACCCCTAGACTTCTATCTTTGGGGAAAAATTAAAGATTTGACATATAGATAACCGATTACATCAAGAGAATTGCAAGAGGAAGCAGTGCAAAATGCATTTGCTACAATTTCTAACGTTGAGCTAAGAAATTCTGCAAATGCTGTCAAAAAACGTTGCCGTTGCTTGTGTATTAATCAGAACGGTGCCCAGTTTGAACATATGTTACAAAAGGACATATCGTTAGGTGGTAATATGTTTTCTTAATTTTGTTCTAAATGTTTGTAAGCCTATATGCTTTTTGTTTTTTTTTAAATTTAATTAGCGCCAACTTTGTTTTCCTCATAAATATTGCTAATGTTAGTTTAAAACAAGCCAAATATACCGTAAAATGCTAAATTTAGTCATACGGTACTATATATTTTTGAAAAGAGAATTTTAAGGGCTACAAAAAATGTATAAATATACCGGGTATCCCATAAGAAAAAAATTTCTTTAGCTGCAGCAAATTTACGAATCACCCTGTATTAAAACAAAATACACCAGCCTATTCTACATAAAAGACTGATATCAGAAAGTTTTTGCAGAAATCAATTATCCCTGAAAACAAAAAAGTTATAAAGGTTTACAGGAATTTTGAAAAACGCCCCCTACCGGCCTAACGGTTTACGATAGCAAAATTCTGTTTGGACCAGTAACTTTTTCATAACATTTGAGCTCGGAAAACGTTAGTCAAAATTTTTCTGTCTCTGACAGGAACATGAGTTTCCATAAAAAAGCGTCTACTTTAGCCCACCCTGTACATGAATTTATAGACCTGTGGAAAAAAACATGTCTTCAATTTCATCGCATTTTAGAGCAACAAATGCTCTCATGTCGTGTATATCACGTTTACTTGAATAGATAAGAAATCTTAAAATGCAGAAATACAGACGTTGATCAATAACATTTTTTTATTATTCTGTGGGTTATGATTTTTATTAGCAATTTATATAGTTGTGACCGATATATTTTTATAAATGAATATACTTCTGTAAAACCAGAAAATTAGAGACTATAGGGCATTCAGTAAACACAAAAACATAAATTTTTTTGAAGTTGGTATGTGCATATAATTTTTGTACCAGGGATTCTGTATTTTGTTTTGCAAAGGTTTCCACACCTGTTTCAGGTAGATTTGAATTTAAAAATGACAATTAATATTTTTCATTGTCAGTGTCAAAGTAGATATTTTTCTTCTAGAAATTCTCCCTTAATTTGTATAAAATGTAATAAAAATACCTATTAATAAACGCTACGTCGATACTATCCAACACAGTATATGTATAATATCCTTAAAAGTAGTTATTTACAACATTTATGACAGATGGGAAGTAAATGTCACACTCTTAACCTATTTCTTTTAGTAACTTTTTGTAAGTACATTCCTAGACAAAGATAAATGCTGGAAGTACACTCACGAACTATAGTTTTTAGTAGAGTTCCTATATGTACTAAGAGTTGAGCCATTGGATCCACAAATCAAGGATCATGCGATGTAGCAAAGATATATTTCAGTTGTTTTAGTTGAAAGAAGTATGCATAAAGTTTAAAATCGGCAAAAATCAGATACTCCATGGTTTGTGGATCCAAAACAAGTCATCCTACATGTCCCAACTCTTTTATATACAGGGACTCTAGTTTTTAGTGATGTCAACTTTAGTTACTTTTCGGTACTTGTAACTATGCGTTACTTTTCGTTGTAGTATCCGTTACTTTGTATTCGTTACCGAGTACTCGTTCACTCTAAAACCTACGTGCGTCGCAACCAGTTCGTATCGAGTACGCGAATGTTCAGTGACAGTATCCGTTGGTTTCAGATTGAGTGACAAGTACTCCCCGCACACGGAGCTGCGAAAGCTGATATAAACAAACAAAACTGAATGCTTACTTCTTCATTTCTCAGAATTGTGCATTGCGCACGGGGCTAATACACGCGATAATTTCGGGAGTTGGTAAAAGAGGTTTTAAAAAAATCAGGTTAAGAGGCTTTATTTTGTTTTCAAAGTAACTTTATGGAAAAACAGGTGATAGCAACCTATTTGATCACATTTTTTACTTCTGTTAAAATAGTACTTACTGGACGTGGTCAATGCTAAGCTAAGGTTTGCAGTTGGGTGAAGTAGGTTGTAGCTTTGTATATTAATTGTAATTAATATACAAAGGTTGCATGTTCACGTTCTTTTGTTTTCAATCTATCAGAAGTCCGTGTGTGTGTGATATATCTATCAAATTTTACATTATTGACTTCGCGATCTTCGTAACCTTGCGCTTCGCCAGGGGTCTCGTTCATATGATAAAGGCATATTAAGTATTTCTTCAGGAAATTACCTATTTTATTTTAGAGCATTAAAAAGTCCTAGCTAATACATTTTTTCCGAGAATTATTTCAGGTTTTGATATATATTTATCGAAAGAGTTGACCTACAGCTGCCGTTTTATTATTTGTCGTGATGCGTCATCGTTGAATTTTACAAGTGCCATCCTGTCTGCTGTGTGACGCACGCAGTGTTTCCATACCTTTTTATTTTAAAATTCTATAAAATCAGAGGTCCAAACTGCTGCCGCATCAGGTAACAGAGTACAATGGTTTAAAACGTGTTAGTGCGGCATCAGTCGGGTCTCTGGTTTTATAGAATTTTAAAATAAAAAGGGATGGAGACATTGCGTACGTTACACAGCAGACAGGATGGCACTTGTAAAATTCAACGATGACGCATCACGACAAATAATAAAACGGCAGCTGAGGGTCAAGTCTTTCGATAAAATATATATCAAAACCGATTTAGAAATTTGTATATGGCTTAATTTATATGAAATATTGTATGAAATTGCATGTAGAAGTTTTTTAAACTATATGTTTTCTTAATTATGCAGAGAGTGCTCGTTTATATAGGAAGGCAGGTTGGCCGAATGGTTAAGGCGTCGGATTTAAGCTCTGATCTCGAGAGAGAATACGGGTTCGATTCCCGTACCTGTCATATATTTTTTTATATATTTATTATGAAAGTCTTGATTTTAAGCTAGTTTATTCACGACGGCTCTACCAGAACAAACGATTGAGCTCCTTTTCGACTAAAATGGACAAAGAGAGGAAGATGTTGATTGTATCGCCGGAATTTGTCCAACGTCTTAAGTCTGGCGATGATGCGGAGAAAAATATATTATCACAGCTTGATGACGAAATGCAAAAAGTTTTAAAGTCCAAATTAACTGATCACGATAAATGGATCCAGTACAATCAAGTGTTACAACGATTCCTTCATTTCACAAACCAGGCGCGGCAGCCAATCAAAATACCTATTGAAACAACCAGTGACAGCCTATCAAATGCCGTTATTTTATCTACACTTCCCAAAACTTTTAAGAAAAAAGCTGAAGTTTTCCTACGCATTTTGAGTACCTCAAGCGATGTGAGCTGGGATCACAAGGGTACCGTTACTATAAAGGGTGAAATTTTACCGGCGTCTAACATAGTCGATTTAATTCACGACACTCTGCGCGGCCTCGAAAAACTATTAATCCACCCGGACGCCTACAGTTTGCTGATTACATCAAAGACCTTAATGTTGCTAATGTGCTGCTAGCTAAACCTAAACAGCAAAAGAAGCCAACCCCGACTGGTACTACAGGAAAAACCGAAATGGAAACTGATAACTGCGAGTCCGATTTAGAATATAAATTAAAAACACCAGCTACTCATCCAAGTCCACATCAAAAAGGTTCAGTCAGAAGAACGCCGATAAGGAAACGCCTCCAAAAAAGGGCCGTTAGAAAAACGCCTCTAAGGCAGATGTCATCAACACCAAAAACGAAGGGAATTCTAGATTGGGCGCATCTTAAACTTTAAAATTACACAATGAAATTCTGATTTTATTACTTGCAGCCTTTTTAATTAAATGTTGTGCACCTCAAACTACAGTTTTGTAAATTTCTAACAAATTTTTAGAAAATAAGACATTCAGCTGTACATTTATATTTATATTATTAAGTATTATACGAAATAAGAACAATATATTTGTTTATTACAAAGTGTTTGTGTTTTTTATTTCTACTCTGCTTTTGTTTTTTCCCGAATCTGCAATAATTACAAAATCTAAAGCTAAAATAAAAAGATTTTTTCAACGAAATTGCTATTTCTTTTAATTTTGAGCGATACATTTTATAAAAAGTGTAAAACATTTGCAAAATTATGCATAGTTTATGTAACATGATGTCGATTTTTGTAACATGATGTCGATTTTTGTAAAAATTTATGTGAGATGGCGTGTAATTGCGTGATTTTTGTTCAATTTTCATCGTGTGTTGAATAAAATATCGTTTTTTGTATAATTTCAAGTGACATGATGTCAGTTTTTGTATAATTTATGTGACATGATGTCGATTTTTGTGAAAATTTATGTGAGATGATGTGGAACAGAAAGTTTTTCAGCGAAAGTGCGTGAATTTTGCTTCTAGAAATGCTTGTGGTAGAAGATTTTTCAATGAAATTGCGTGTTTTGATGGTGTCAGAACATTTTTTTCAACGAATTGCGCGTTTTTATTCAAAAACTATGTTAATTTGTGGTCGACATACATATATTTCCATCAAAAGTATAAGATTTTTTGAATTTTGTTTATCGAAATGATTGTGGTAGTAGATTTTTTCAATGAAATTGCGATTTCTTTTAATTTTGAGCGGGGTATTTTATAAAAAGTGTAAAACAATTGCAAAATTATGCATAGTTTATGTAACATGATGGCGATTTTGTAAAAATTTATGTGAGATGCTGTGTAATTGCGTGATTTTTGTTCAATTTTCGTCGTATGTTGAGTAAAAAATGTCGTTTTTTGTATAATTTCAAGTGACATGATGTCAGTTTTTGTAAAAATTTATGTGAGATGATGTGGACCAACACATTTTTCAGCGAAATTGTGTGTTTTTATTCAAATCTTACTAAAACTGCTGCAGAAATTGCTGTTTTTTATTCAAATCTTGCTAAAACTGCAACAAGTTAGAGAAAAAAGTGTAAAACATTTGCAAAATTATGCATAGTTTATGTAACATGATGTCGATTTTGTAAAAATTTATGTGAGATGATGTGTAATGCGTGATTTTTGTTCAATTTTGAGTTAATTTTCGTAATAAAAATAAACAATGAGCCTACGTAACTGAAATTTTGCTTGTCGAGATGCTTGTGGTAGAAGATTTTTCAATGAAATTGCGTGTTTTGATGGTGTCAGAACATTTTTTTCAACGAATTGCGTGCTTTTATTCAAATTTATTTTAATTTGTCGTCAACACAGACGTATTTTCGTAAAATTTTACTATTTTTTCAATGAAAGTTGTATAAAAATATTGTTTTTGTAGAATTTTATGTGAAGCGATGTAAAAATTGTAACATTATATCGAAAATCCAACAACAATTTTTAAAATTTAGTCATTCTCAAACATTTCGTCAGTATGGTCAGTGCATTCATAGATCTGCAAGGGTTCCGTGGTGAGAAGAAACAGTTTATTCCGAAAGAAGTCGCTGTTTTCGTTAAAATGTTCTAAATTATTAATTTACATTAAGTTGTTATATACAAATTAACCGTGAAAAATCTGTACATTTACAATAGCACAGTTTGATTCTTCCACTTTGTCAAAAGACCCATCTTATAAACGCACAATAACTAAAAGTTTTACGTATTTATAATACGTTGCATTTATTTACTCAACACTTTTCGCGATTTAAAATAATTATTCACATGTGGCTAGGGTTCAAATCCGACTTGGGCCACCGCAAAAAGCTTTTTTTTTTAAATTAAATAAATGCGGACGAGATGAGCGTAGACAAGATGACCCCTGCAGATTCGGTGATATCATAGCAAATTCCATTGTCTGTGCTAACAATCAAGTTAACTGAAAACGCGCCCGGGGCAAAAACCATTGCGAATAATTACGCATTTTATGTTTATCTCTTTCTTATTCAAGCAATACGTATTATCAGTATTTCAGGAATATATTAAAATAAAATTTGTAACTCGTTTTATATTACGATCTGCCTTTACCTCTTATCGCCCATTTAATTTTTAAACTAGCTGTTGTAATTTATAAGCGGCTAAAACTCAGTCGAAAATAACATTTAAAATTTATTTATAATATGAATATGGAAGTGTAATGTCAGAACAGCTAAGTGGTACAATGTTCAAACCTTTAAAACCAAACAAAACACAGGCACCGACCTGTTTTAAAAAGGGAACTTAGACGGAAATTTCCTATAGTAGGTAGGGACAATGAGAATCTCGTTAATCCAGCCATATAGCAGGCACAAATTATAAAATAATTAATAAGCTGTTACAAATCTAATTTTTTTTAAATTGTATCTACCTTTAAACACAATAAGCTATACATTCCCGTTCTTATAAATCATATTTCTCAAAAAATAGATTGTTTTAAATTCTGGCAGCGTGACGGCAGAGCTGTGAAATGACGTTTTGTTCAAACCCTTTAAATCCCGTTGCGCTCCGTGGTCTAGCGGCATCGATCGATGTGAGCCCAATGTGTATGCAAACGTAGAGGGTTCAAATCCAAGTCCGCCAGAGATTTTTTAAAATTAAACATCCATCCTGTGACTGCAAGAGAGAGACAACCAGAGCAGAAGAGAGAGAGAGAGATAGATCTACCAGTTTGAAATTCAAATATTTCCACGAGTGAATGCAAGAGAGAGAGACAGCAGCTTCGATGAGGGAGACGGAAGATCTACCAGTTTGAAATTCAAATATTTCCGCGAAAATTCAAAATTAAAACGACAGCCGTGAGAAGTGCGATCGCAGAAAACCAAGATGGCCGACACCCGGGAGATTTAAATTCAAAAAATTGAACTTAGAAAAAAATCTGAAAATTTAAATTCAAATATTCGCGCCAGAAAACCAAGATGGCCGACGTGTAATTCCAGAAGTCCGCCGCGTAATTTAATCGGAAGCACATATGTAAATTAAATATCAAACTTCATATGTGATTAAGCAGTAGCACATATGAAGAATAATTAGAGCATCTGATTGGCGGTTTAATTAGAGCATTTGATATTGATTGATCCAATTAAAAACAAAATGGCCGCTATAGTGCCCACTGTTCTACTATTTTAATTGACCCAATTAAAAACAAAATGGCCGCTATCCTGTCCACTGTTCTACTGATGCACAATGCCACGACCAATTTTGGCAAATACTGTTTAGGCTTGTTTGAAATAACTTTTTAAATGTATTCAGTTCAATTCTTAAATACATTCGTATAATACTGTAAGAAGTATTAGTTATTTACTTAATAGGAACTTTCTGAACGGAGATCTAGTAAAGTTGCTGCTTTTAAGAGCTTTCGCGATATCACTTAAATGAATTTTAAAAGCGTTACAAATTTAGACTTCAAAATGGTGTGCGACAGTCGTTATCGTTACTCAAGAAAGCAGCCATAATTACTAACCGCGTAATCAAAATTGACATAAATGTCTTCAAGTTGTTAACCACTCTGACTGATAACTAATAAATTAGCAAACGCATCCTACTTTCAAGTCAGAGCCGGTCGTGGGCTGAAAGAGAGATTCAAACAAGAATAAGAAAATACGAGCGCCGCGCCGGGTAGAAACAAACTTAAAGCTCTTTGATAAAAAAAGTGGCACGGCGAAAGGGCGCTACCAAACGATCCCTGGAAATGAAAGGGAACGAAGGGCGCAAAAAATAAATTTTCAAAGAAACCTTAAGGGCTGCATAATTACAATTTCAGTTCTTAGTAAGAGAATAATTGCTCCTCACAATGGTTAAATTGGTGTAGGTCCCAAATAAATATTACGTCCTAAGTAATTTATGATAAATTTTAATTCATTATATTCAAAATAAACTCATAATTTAAATACTACAGTTCAGTTTCGATTTATTTTTTCTACAGCCGTCAAAAAACGTGACATTTATGCATCGCTATAGATACGCGAAGTTTAACTTTTTTTAACACGTGAAAGAATAATATTTCTTCACGGCTAGCAGTGAAAAAACGGTTTTGGAACACCATTTCCTTAGTTACAACACATATAAAACGTTACGTACATAATAATATTACTCTACTTATTTGCTATATACGTATGATTTTGTTGCAGAGAATCTTTTATTCTTTTTTTGACGGCTGTAGAAAAAACGTTGTTTGTATTTCGTGGCAAAATTCGTGTTTTTATGGCGCGTGAGAATGTCAATTTTCGCCGAGACTGTTAGGTCGAGGCAGAAAAGTCGTTTGAATTACTTTTCTGCCTCGACCTGACGGTCTCGGCGAAAATTGACATTCTCACGCGCCATAAAAAAAAACACTCATTTCGCGCACTTAATACAAAAATTACTATTTTAATGTATTTTGAGCTTTACTTGTTTTAATTTATAAATTTTTCTCGTTTCCAATTGTTTTTTTTATTTTGTTTGTAATTGGTCGAAATTTAAGATTAATATCTGCTAGAATAGAACTATCATACAGGATGCATTTGGAATTGAGAAAACAAGCTCCTCAAAGATTTTAGAAAAAAATATTGCTATTTTAGAGTTTTTTTACTGCGCATCTGTTTTCTCTGGGAAAAAATTTGGATGGTTCTGATAAAACTACAAACTACAACTTTCGTATTTTAAATTTATTTCTATTTTTACTAATAAAACTGCGAGACGAACAACTGGTTGATAATCAATATATTACAAAATTGGGATTCGTTCTTCAGGGCAGCAATGCAAAAGACAACTCTGTTTATTAAAGCTAATATTTCGGAAAGCTTTATTCCTTTCTTGATGCAACTACAATAATGTGGTAGGTTGTAGCAGATTATACACCAAAACATATGCTACGAAAGTGAGGTTAGTGCGTTATAATTTGCAACAAGGGACATACACAGACATATCTTGTTTAATACATCAGGTTAATAATTAAAATTCTACATTGTACTATAGATTCCCTTGTAAAAACTTGAATATTTAATGCAAATTAGTAAAAAATTATTCAAATGTTGAATTGCTTAGAATTAGTTTAAAGATTAATAAAAGTGTGAATGTGTGGATATGTCCGTTTAACAGTTTTCACGTTGTAAATCTGGATTATAAAATGTCAAATTTTGAGGTTATACAATCTGATATGACAGTCTTTGTCAGATTTGTAATGTCCATTGTTGCAAGACCCCAAAAATGGTCAATTATATAGGTACTCTATATTTAATTTTGTTCTCAACGCGACTGTCTTTAATTTTCCCTCTGTTTTGGATACGTAATTCCTTGCAAACTATGGAAAGGTTTTAAAAGCATACTGAATAATCGAGGCGGTCTCGGTAGCTCAGTGGAAGTATCCTGACTACTGATCTAAAGGTAGCAAGTTCGGTTCCCGATCCCGGTGAGGTTGTTAGTTTGAATGCAACGACAGTTTTTAGCCTTTGTTGTGTTAACGTGGGCGTTCTGTTGCTTTTACGTGATTACTACTTTCGTTGTACAGGTCGATAAAATATCTTAGCCATCTCTCTGAATCTACTTTTGCTTGTATGCATTCATTGAATGATTTTTTTACTTCTTAATAAGTTCTACACTATAGGCTTGGCGGTCTACTTCGGTGTTAGTAGTTTTGTATCTGAGATAGGCTTCTTTTTCCTTTGCCGCCTCAGTCTTGACGTTGTTGTTAAACCATTGCTTTTTACTTTTAATAGAGTTGATGTCAAGCTTTCTAGCACCAAGTGCTTCTTTTGCTGCCTGTATGATGTTATTACTTACTCTGTTTCAGGCTGCGTCAATGCTGCCATTTTCGTTTATGACGCTATGTGATATTTTATGATCAATTCTCTGGCTATACATATATTGTGGGGTCGTTCTCTAAAGATTCTATATTTAGTTTTTTGCCTATTGAGACGGTTTTTGGTGCAAACTTTTTTATAGCTCCTTATTTTGCATGGTACCAGATTATGACCTGTTCCTACATTTGCAGATGTCAGTGATCTCCCGTCGAGAATTTGTGGTGGATGAAAGCTTCTATTAGTCATTGCATAGTCAAGCACTAAATGTTGAATACGTGTAGCCATGTATATTTTTGGTGAAACGTGTTGTTAATTCGCAGCTCATAGTGTGTGCATAGATCTATCAGCTCTTGTCCATTTCGTTGAAAAATATGGTTTCCGACTACTGCATTAAAGTGGTCCATTCTATCTATCCATAATTGTAACTAGTTACACGTTATTTATTTAGTAATTTATTATTTTATTCAATTTTGACAGTTTAAAGTGGCATTATTAACTACATAACAACCTTCATAAACAGTCAATGATTCACAAGTGCAATAAAAGTGTTTTAATTCACTAGAGAAATAAAAAAGTTTAATTCACTAGAGAATTAAAAAAGTTTCAATGAAGAACAACATATTTTTATTATTTCTACAAATATTTACATTCAATTATTCTTTCTCGTTGTAGTGTGTAATATGTAATTACTAAAATTTAGATCAAATCGACGATGAATGGGCAAATTTATATCTTAATTTGAATATTTTTTAAATTTTTATTCAAAATTTCGTCAAAATTGAATACGCCACGTGAATTAAACATTTATTAATTCAAAGATATATTTTCGTGAATAATAGTATTTAACATTACTAGCTTGGTAAGAGGGTTTTTACTGGCGAACAGAAGGATATGACTGGCGAGCCAATCACCATCTTGAGACAGTAAAACCTGTTACCTTGCGTGTATTGTTGAATATTTTATTTGTTCCTCACTTGTAAATAACTATAAATTTACTATTTATTCAAAATGTCAAACTGACAAGCAACTAAATTCATCAATATGACACATACTAGGGAAGACAACTCTGGTTTTGCAAGCTCATTTACCTATGAGCACGCTTGTAAAATTTTACTGCCTGCCCAGTAAAAAATTTACAGGCTAGCCAGTTAAGAAACATTTTCAAGGTGAATACAGTGACTTGATATATTAATGTTTACAAGTGAGGAACAAATAAACATATTTTTGTTTCACTCAGTGTATAATATTTATAGTTACACATGTACGTACTTTTTACGGTCTTAATAAATGTCGAAATTACTTAATTAGGGTTTACAATAAAATAATGCAACACTATTATGCCGGCTAGAATGTTAACCTTGTTAGATCTGAAATAGACGGCTCTTGGACGTCACGCCACCAGTGCTTCCATAAACAACTTTAGTGATACTTAGACTAATAACAATAGGCCTACACTTGAAAACACAGGTATTTGAGGTTTCATTGATAAATTGAACGATCTCATCTACTTATTGGTCCTTTGCAGATTTAAATAATAACTACCCATAAATGTTACTTAGAATTTAGCTCTGCCAAAAAATACACTACAAGATCATAAACTTCTATAAATTATATATACTTTCCACTCCTAATTGGTTTCGTGTACACATGACGAGTACCCATTTAAAACCGGACAAATTTATATTATATGCGTTTTGGATTCCTATTATAAGGAATAATTACCTCTCTTGATTTAAGCGAAACTGTATTCCTTACATTGTAATAATTAGGTTAAAACGTATAATGCTTTTAAAACATGCAAAGAGTGTGAGATTATGAGATTGTGCTCGCAATCCAGCTGATGTAGTCCATGAGCCTATTAATAGAATCAAAGCAAGTTGTGCTCGAACTGAAAGACGGGGAGTCAGTCGCTCACTAGTAGGCTACGAGTGTGTTTCGTCTAAACAAAGGGGACGCCACGCCAAGCATTACAAAATGCAATTGAAAGTTTATCTGTTCGCCTGCGTAAGAGCAGTCGACGCCTCGTTATTCTTTAGCGGAAATACAGCCTCGAGAGCCTATAATTACCTATAATCAAAACCGAGGTACTGATCATTCTTCACCGCAGGAAGCTGTTATTCGAGCTTCGAAGAAGCCAGTCGACCTTGCCAATGCATGAAATCATTGTGAGTAGCTTCGAAAGCAATTTTTGTTATTATAAATAGAACCCACGATTGAATAGCCCGTTAAGGAATCTGGGAAAACTAGAAGCGTAATCTGTGTATCACGCCAAGTTACGTCATCCTTGGTGCGCGTCAGTACGGAGCCATGGCATTATCCAGCTGACACATCGCATCAGCCTGATTTCAAGCTACCCAAGGCAGAAGCGCACTAAGTGAATTTGTGCGCGAGGTACGCCTTGCTCGCACGATTTGGTTTTTGACTTGGCGTTGACCATTGCCAATCACATCTCCACTTAAGGAGTGTATTCAAGCATGTTGATTCAGCATTAAGCTTGTGGAAATTTCTTAGCTATTGTGGATAGCCTATATAGTATTTCTATATTACCTTTGTGTATGCTTTTTATGTATTTTTATGAATGTATGTTCTGCACTGAGGTAAGAGCGGGTCTTTTGCTTCTATGACTGGGTTGACTAGCAAATAAAGAGCAATCTAAATTTATAGTAAAGCAGATTTTGCATATAGAATCACTCAAAACGGCACATAACCCATAGTAATCGCTTTGTGAAATAGGAGTCTCATACAAAATAAAAATATCTGCTGTGAAAAATATAAAATATGTTTTCAAGCAAAAATAGACGTATCCCCTAATCATTCACAAGTAGTGTTTTAAATTCACTGTAAAGGTGATATCCATGAAATCGAAATTCTATTAAAAGGTATACTATATTACCGGCATTTTTGAACTATATAAAAATTATTCAGTAATACTTATATGTGTGGCATACTATTCTTGAAATTATTTTAGTGTTTTGTCATTGCTTAAGTGTAATGACAGCTATTAACAGATATTAACTCTGGGAGAAGAAAAAAGAAGTCAGCGATAAATTTACGTGAAAAGGTGAGGAAAGAAACGGCCAAACTAAGTTTAAGCGATAAATTCAATATGGGTTGTGATTTATTATTGATGCAGATATTCTAGACCAAAATCTTAGACACTGTACACGACCTTGCACCCATAATATGCTTTTATTTAAGTGCGGTTTGGTAAAGAAGATTGACATAAAAAAGCAAGGAAAAAGGTATGGTGAACGCTATAAAACTGTACAAGATTAAAACCTCTTTTTTACATTTTTGCTTGCGACCCTTAAAGAACAAGACTTGAAACTGGTGTGCCACAAAATTATACAAATCCAAAAATGGTTCACGGTTTTTATTATTTTTGAGTTTATAGGGGCGGCAAAAAGACTCTTCTAGTTTGTAAACAGTTTTTAATTTTTGCCTTCGGCATAAGGCAACAAAAGCCAGAGTAACTAATATAAAAAAATAGGAAGGTGAATTTCCAAGTGAACGAAGAGAGCTACAAGCATAAGGATTCCGGGAAGAAAAAAAATATATGAGCTTCTTTAAAAGGCCTTCCAGCCAGTGAAAGTAAGACTTATGTTTAATCTGATTTGAATGTTAAAAAGTTAGAGAAAGCCTATAACTAGAAGAATACAAAGCTGCTCAAAGTCAATATTTACCAGAATTTTTTTGAACGACTTTAACGTAAGCTTTTTATCAACTGCGTCTGATGTTCGTGGGACATGCATAAATCTCAAAAATTCAAAAAAATGAAACAATTCTTCTGACACAACTTCGAATGTATAAGATACGTGCAAATGAATTTTACAAGCTGCTGCAGGAACAGCCTCCTAGGAGCCTATCAGTATGGTTTGATTTACAACAAATCCACTCCTTGTCCAAGACCCAGTACAAGATGCCTTTTATTTGCAGCAAATAAGTTTTTTACATTCTGCTGTATAGATTTATAATTGAAAAATTCAATATTTTATAACTGGTCAGTACATGTAGCCAGTCGTGGATCAACAGAAATAGATTCAGGTTTGTTAGCGAATCTCAGATCTCTCAATTAAGGGAATATAAAGATCATATTACTTTGCCGGGGCCAAAGCAAATGTGTTCATATTTTGCAACTTTTGGCATATTGGCTTAGAACAGAGGAACACGTTAAGAAGATGCTATTAACTTTCCTTGTAAGTGGGCATTTATATTTGCTAGAGAATCGTGCATTTGGCTGGGCCGAAAATATTCTAAAGGCTCATAACATGATTCTTACACCTGAAGAATTTAACCGTCACTTGTAAGGACAATTTTTGAAAATTAGTACGTTTCTGTATTTTTTCCATATAACTTAAGCCAAATTCATAGTTTAGGGTTAAAGCCTCAAACCTCCGCTCCATACGATCTTTATTTCTGCCCATTTTAAATACCTGCGTTTGTGGGCTGTTTAGAGGCATCGATTCAATTGTATTTATCCGTGTTCTAAAGCTAGATATGTTTTCTGCACCGGTTGCAATGACGTAGTTCGCTTATCACCTTCTTTATTGCTTCCGCGGCGACAAGAAGCCGCAATGAAACGCTCGGTGCTTCCCCGAAATATTTGGTCATATGCTGCATTTGGTGCTGCAATGCTTGGAAATTAGGCGACTTAATAAGTGGTTTCTTGGTGCGAGGCGCCCGCCCTGTGGGGGCGCGCTGCCCTGTGAAAGTGCCTTTTTATTAAAAATTAACTGTGTGCTTTCCGTCAATTTTTGTGTTCTCTGGAGAAGTTGAACTGTTTCGTACCGTGGCAACTTTTGGTGTTTTGACGTGATGTGTGCATTCGTTGTCGGGGTTGAAGTAACGCAAGTAAGGTAGTTGTGGTAAAAGAATCCTTTACCGGAAGGTTGCGAGATCTTAATTTTCGCATTAGCGGATTTATTTACCGGATTCTCAAATGAGCCAACTCTATCTTGGTACGTCAACATGTCGTATCTCGCAAGTTGAAAGTTGTTGTACGTCGTCCATTTACCCTTGGGGGATTATTATCGTTCTGTCAACCCCTGGTTGTAGTAGACATTATTGAAGCTCTGTTCCCGCACCTCGCAAACGCTCTTTCATGCAGTAGGTGATTCACCGGCCGCCAGCGGTTTCAGTGGGGATTAGGCTAACTTGCCCGGATTCCGCAAACCAGGTATTTGTTCCTAGTTCGTACAGTGAATTTTAAAATCCTTTTGTGCAACGTGTGCGTATTTAAATTTAAGCTACTGTCGATGCGCATCGGCTGTGAGATTTTATGTGTCACCTTTAATGAACATTCAGTAAATATCGCTGTAAAAAATTTTGGTTGTTTTCAAATTTACGAGTAATGAGACCATTATTGTAGTTTGATGTTGTATCAAACTTTCGATTTTTGATGCACTTTGTTTTTGACTATATAATTTTAACTGTTTATTAACCATTTCATTTTGTCTCCATTTACTATTATTTCATGTTTTTTTACTTTAATAGATTTTATTTAACTAATTTGAGCTTTATGATTTCAATTATTGCATGCAAATTTTTACTATGTTGTCTTTGTAAGGAATACAGGGGAGTGTTGAAGGATATGAACTAAAGGTAAGTTCACTGATCCTGCCGCTGGTAGAAACCGAGCACTGCAGACACCTTTATAGCTCGGTCTATATTTTCCACTTTTACGAGACGGGTTTCCTTATCAACAAAAGTGGTGGCGCTAAACTTTTAACATCTTTTATCTCGTTTAATGGAATTGTAGCCCTAACTCAAAGATCGTAAAAAACTCGCCCTCTCGACTGAGTTCTTTTAGCCGGAGCAACCTTTTGTTACCGTACATCGTAACGGAAGTTAGGGCCGCGTATTCGAGGTAGATTTCCCGTTTCGTGTCGTAAAGTCGTGTTTGTGCAGTAACACACTACAAAAATATTTTACTGTAAAAAATGAGCGATGATCGGTGGTGAGATGACATCAAAAACTTTCTGGAGGGTTACAATAAAATAAGTGGGATTAAAGACTTTAAAAAACAAGAAGTTCCGTGCAAAGGATGTAACGATGGTGAAATATAAAGGTTCACAACTTTTTTGCTTTGAAGATAAACTTTAAAATGTTAGGACCTTTCTGGACAAACAGTTCAACAACGAATAAGTTGTATGGCGAAATATTCCTGAACTCAACTTCTACACAAAAACTCTTCGTGAAGAAGCTCAGCTAGATGAGGAAGAACCGTCGGAATGAAAAGAAGACGATGTCTGCGACTGCTTTGAGGAGGATCATTCCGTTCATATTTAACATTTCTTGTATTTTCTTTGTTGTTTTTCAAACTCATTTAATTTTTTGAAAACTTTACAGACTATTATTATCATAACCGTTTTCCTAATAAACTTAAATTCACAGTGTTGGATTGGTAAATCTTAATAGCTGAGGGAGAATACACCCCTCCAGAATTAGTGTAATTTTTTATGGAGAGGAATATCCTATTATCTTTATGTTTGTTATTGTTATTATTACTATCATAGGCAATATTGATATCAAAATGGTAACAAAATGATACATAACCACTAAAAATTCAAACAAAAGTGAACATCTCTCTCGTTTCCGAGTAAAAAAGGACATGTCCAACTAACGTTTTTGGCATATTTTGGAAAATATACTCATCGGGACTATTGCACGGCTCTGCTTCTTTACTGTAGATGAAAAATTTTCCTTCAAAGGGTCTATCTATAAACGGTTTTTTGCACTTTACTCGAATTTAGATTATATGGACATGTCCGGTTTTGAATTGTCAGTCTTTACATGCACTACTTGTGCAACCTATTTGTCCAACTGTGATTGTAGTATTATGAGTATTCGTGTTAACTCTCACGCATTAGCTAATATACAAAATTAACAACTTAAGATATTGTATATCCAAACTCAAATCAATTTGTGCAGCAATAGATACTTTGTTTAAATAGAAGCAAATCGCTTATAAGATAGGAACTGGGCGAAACACGCTTCCGAGCATAAATGCACTCCCAACGTCTTCCCCATGGTACAACCCGTTTAACTCTATCTTGTACTTTCCGTCGGGAATATATGGAGGAAACTGATTCGCATTGACAGACCAGTTGCAGATCCGATAAGTGATATTCTACAAAGAACATTCGTGTTACCAACAGAAATATTTATTTATTTATTTATTTATTTATTTCGCACTCAGCCAACAGCCGTTAGGCCAATTATAGGCGTCGCTGTGCAGCTATGGGGACTTCCAACCCCACTAACGACTGTCATGATGTTGTTATGACCGCCGGGACCAACTTTTTTCCGTGATAGCCGTACCACGAGGCGCCGAGAGATGCAGCCGTGGAACTCCCATCCAAGTTCTGACCAGAGAAAGCGTTGCTTAACTCTGCTGATCGAACGTGGACGCTTGTTCAAGCTACACCACCCAGGACCTAACCTATATGTATTTAGACCAACTAAAACTTGCTTCAAACTGTGTTTGCCTCAATTGGAGTAATTTGTACGCAATCACATTATGACTATACTATGAAAATGATGTAAAACCAAACTCGTCACATGATATTACTCATAGCATCCACTTAGGGCTTTAGAAAGTTTTAGTAAGTCATTCAGTACGTACTTTTCTGAAGGGACAACCAGTAAAATTGCCACACTTGAAAATTTCCGCGATGCCAATTAAATTGTTTTTAAAAGCGTCACAAGCGTTGATTTCAAACCGGAGTGGAAACGTTCGATACTCATTGCTTAAGAATTTATAAGCTTGCACTATAATCTGAAAAGTTACAAATTCCACAAGGCAATCGTTAAAAAACTAAGTAATTGTATTACATACCTGAAAGTCGTTTCCAAGAGCGACTTTAAAGTTAAATGTTGCATTCACGACTGGAGAAGCTCTATTGTATTTAAAAGTAACAATATTCGCGTAATTGAAGTACTTTTCAGAATAATGATCTATCTCCACGCGATCAAACTGAATTTTGTAATCCTTCTGCTGAAACTGGACAGAAAATGTAACTTTTAAAATTACAAATGAGAGACTTACATTGAACACCTTGCGTTGAGACAATACTTTGGAGGTTACTAAACATATTAAAATGAAAATTAATACCGATGGCTTCGAATGGTTCATTTTATTATATTTTATCATTATATAATACTTAAATAGAGCTAAGCGTGGCAGCTTCAAAGTTGGACCAAGCACTAATAATCCAGCAAGATCATAAGATATTCAAACCGGAAATGAGAGAGTAAAGTTAATTAGCATGATATCCACCAAATTGCGTAGGTACGTCAAATCGTTGGAAGGCCATACGTTTTCTGCCGAATAATACAAAACAACCGGACTTTCTAAAAACCTACTATTATTTCTAATATACCATCAAAACACGATTTAGTTTTGATAAACCAAAACAAGGCCAATTCGGGCAAACACACCTTAAGCTTACCCACTTTGCAAAATGATGGTCCAATTTTATTCGCACATATTGCAAAAGGGTGTGATTGGAACACCTTACAATTGTATTTTGCTTTACGGTTCCGAAGATAATGTCCCTAAACACAGAATCGAAACTTTTGAAATGTGGACCCTTTAAAAACTGCTTGAACCGACCGTATAACCAATAACGAATATTGATGTCGAATCAGGGATGCAACAGCTATCTCGATTTTATAGGGTTACAGAGCGGATATTTTATATGTGCACAGTTTTGCGCACGGCATACGAAGAAGAAGAATATAGTAGCGAAGAAACAGAGAAAAATTATCTCCGTTTATTTAACAATTCATTGATGAAGATATTTAACATAGGATAGAAAAAGTGCCTTTTGATTCTTACCCAAATGCTCCCAGTACACAGTTTCAAATATTCGAAAATGCTGGAGTCTAAAAGACAGGTTAAAGTGCCTTGCCATTGGCAACCTCTGTGTTTTCCCGCTCGAGCACTAGACATCACATTTTTCATATAATATAGGTATTTAGCCTGTCTTTCATGCAGTAGCTTTCCCCACTTGTTAAACGTCTGGATTTTGGTTTTCTGCTTGTTGGTTCTCAGGTTTATGGTCACTATGTCCTTCACCCTTTTGTTGATATCATCTTCAGTATCAGCAACTTCTTCAATTCCACGTGAGACAAATAATTTTTTCCTCGTTCTAATTCGTTTTGTAGAAGCTGATTGATTCTACAGGCGCTTGCTGCGTAATCAGAGATTAAACGATTTTTACCTCGCAGCAAGATATTTGATTATCCGATATCCGATCTTATCTTAGTTTACCAATTTGTGGAATGTTAGTCAATACGGGTGCACAAACAGCAACATGGCCAAATCTGCCTACGTATTCTTGTTCCCAAGGTACCCAAACAACATGAGCCACCAAAGAGCATGGTGATCGCGTAGCTCCTTGCTCGACTTCACCAGGTGCAAGGCACATTGAGCCAGAAAATTCTGGGCGTCCATCTACAAAGAGTACGCGGTCTAAGCCGAAATTATATTTTAACAAGAATTATTTTTTGTTATGAGCAAGACTTACGCATGGGTATACCAGATACTCGTATTAGATACACAATTTCTTACTATGTCCAGGATAATCTGTTACCCTTGCACATGCACTACTTGCACCACGTAGGTCTTCCTTTCCATTAAATTTAGCACAGGGTATTGCCTGCTTTCTACTAATTTTTCAAAATAACTAAGATCGAAAGTTTGTAGAGTAAATTAAAGATAACGATACGTATTTACAACGACGTTTTAGTCTTCTTTTTCGTTTCTTTCTTCATCTTCTGCACTTAATAGTATCAGCTTATGAGCTTGTTTATTGTAGAGAGCCTTTCTCAAGCGTTCTTATTGGTTAGAAAGATTATTAATAAATGCCCAATTCTCCAACGACACGTTGCAGAATTCTCAAAAATATCCAACAAATACTCCATACTTTCTCAAAAAAAGGCTTTTATGCTCTTTCCTATGTGAGGTAGAGCTTTGTATTTACAGGGGTTGTGTTAAATTTACGGAGTAGGTAACTGTTCTGGGCATGCTAAGAAATTGTCTAGGATATCGACTATTTCTTATAGAAATTTATAATTCGTGGTCTGTTTGGTTTTTGCCTTTGTATAAAAAAAAACTGTTTAAAAAATATGTGTAGTTTATGGGGAACAAAATCGATCAGAAAGAAGCTGTAGCTTGAGACTTTTTATAAATAGGTAGAACATCATATTCACACGAAGCAAGGAAATTAATAAATTATAGCTTCATCAGTGTGAGAGATTTGAACACAAATAAAAGTTACTGCAAATATATATCTTTTGCCTCCTATCGACCTTGTGCATGGGTAAAAATATAAATATTTTGTGTATTTTTAATAATCATTTAGCATGTCATGTTTCTAATATGAAAAAAGTTGAAAACCCAAGACGGGTTGGTTATCTGTGACGATAAGGTCAACTTCCTGTATCCTTGTTGGTTGGTATGGCAACAACAAAATAACAAGCTCGTTATGAATATAACGGTCCTAGGACTGTTGTAGAACATTGTTTTGTATTTAGTTACTACAGAAACAACAATCACCCCTTTATTTAGGCAAACAATATTTGTTATATTCAACTGTATTTTTATTTTTATCAGTTGACAGCACAAAAAATGTTATTCGAGACTCGATCGTTAAGTGCCTTACTGGGACAGTCCTCAAAAAATAACAAAATTCGGCCCTTCGGGACCGTTCTTCAAATTTTTTCTGGTCTGTTCTAATGCACTTACCAATCTTGTAACGTAATATACTATATCACAAGTTGAAATAGTTTAAGAAAAAACATGGATATATCATATGTACAAAATCAGATTAAATAAATTGATTTAGAAGAAAATAAACTTTTTTCATTAAGCTCATTGTTAATGTTGCTGCTTCTTTTTGTTGTGATGAAATTGATATTTTAATATAGCGTTTTTATTTTACTATGTCCCGTAGTCTATGTTCTGATCTTGTAATGAAAGTGTGATAAAATAATTGGTTGTTACAAAATTATGCTGCTGTTAGTTTTTAATTATCAGAATTTATAGGGACATTGAAGTGACAGTTTAAAAATTCACTAGCATAATCCAAATTGTTCTATGATATTACATACTTATTACATAGCACTTAGTAAAATTGTAGATCGCTATTGTGAGATGTATTTTAGAATTGTTATTGACAATGTCCTGTGCATGATGTATATATGCACATCTATATTGAATTATAAATCGATAAGATAATATTTCTTCTTGCAATATAATTTTTAGTTTATATATTGATGTGGTCTAAAAATAGCAAAGCATTTTAAATAAATTATTATTAACATGCATCTTAATTATATATTAATAAAAAAAGGATATTGAGTAGAATAGCACGGTTTTATCATTAAAAATGTTATTTCTTACAATAGTATCGCCAGTTCTTTAGTAAATTGACTGTCAATTAGCTAAAACAAATATAAGATAAGAATCATAGCTATTAATTTATTTTACATGTGGAGTTATAACTGATAGCATTTAGTTGCCCGTTTTTGGGTTGGTAATTCAATTTGGTTAAAGATGATAAAAGTTATTATTTTACTGGGGTTTTAACTGTAAAAGAAATATTATCAAAAAGATATAAGTGTATTTATTACATAGTTTTTGTATAAAACAATTAATGATGCAGAATATATGGGAACGGTCACATTTGAGAACTAGATAACCTAAAAATATGACGTATTAGTTAAAAACGTCATAATTGTTGATAAGTAGGAATCTGTAATTTTTATATTTAAATTATGTTAATATCCAAGGTTTTGGTTGGAATTATAAAAATAACAAGAACAAAATGAGAGGTATAATTTTTTTCGTTAGAATGACACTAGTTTAAAATTGGAGCTATTGATAAAAATTCAATTTGAATTATAGTAAATACTGGTATGTGCTCATAAGAAGTGTTATACAAATAAATGTCGTCACAAGAAGAAAAGTTAGGTTAACATACTGAAAATGTTGATGATGTGTGCTCGAAGCATAATCAACAGGGGTTGCTGGCAACGCGACGGAACGAGTAAGCAATCGGAGGTAGATGCAAAGTCCAATTTTCCAAATAATTGAAAAAGAAATTGAGCTCGAAGAAAGAAAAGTCCAGAATATAAGTGAAAATTAAAGGTTATATAAACAAATACAAGATCTGAGTAAAAAGCAGAAAGCTAAAAGAAATAAACTGGTAATTTGAACAACGATAAAGTTGATTAAAACGAATATTAATAAATATAAAGGCAAGCAAATTTAATAAAGCTAATAGTGTTCAAGGGAAAAGTTTACTAAACGATATAACAGTAAACATTAATTATAGCATCAATAAAAATTAATTTCATGTTAAAATCCAGTATTAACTACGAAAAATTGAATTTAATATAAAAAAATTTAACTAATGATATTTTGATAAAACTTATTAATATTAAAAATGCAGGTTAATAATAAATAAGTATCAATTGCCTCATATAAAAAGTGTTATGAGTTTTTATTGTGTATGGTCTAATTAAATTCTGCAGTAACCCAAGAAGTTTAATAGTCGAAGAATCAATTTTGTTGCAAATACATGCTCTAGCTGTGGACAAAGAAAGGTAAGATTGCAAATTGGAATATAACGTAATATAACCCTTAGATTAAATAAATAATAATAATTAATTTCAATTAAATTAAAATAAGGTCAAAAGGTCATAACAATATACATATTATCATTGTATACAGGGTGTTATGAAAATGAGTGCAAATATTTTAACCCGTAATAGAACTCGCTAAACTGAACAACTTCTCCATTTACCATTTTTTCGAAGATGCTCTCAAAACTGAGTTAAAATTCAAAACAATTTTACTCTAAAAATGCATACCCGCCTATGGAATAATATTTTAATTTAATGGCACAAAACACAAAAAACATTTCTTTGATATGCAAACCAACAAAAACTGCACAGGTCTTGATAACACCTTTAGTTTACATCTGGTCACCAACGTACTTTATCAATTGAGGTAGGTAATTTATTGAAGGTGTGTTTTTTGGTGCAAGAACTTTGCAGTTTTAATATACTTGTGTCGTTAATCTTTAGCTTAGGTTTGCTTACCAAGCGGCTCGTCAAATTTAGGGGGATAAATGATTAACAAAATATGCGATTAAATGAAAAACGATAAATAGAAAAGTTGTTCATTTTGGTGAGCTCTTTCACTGGTTAAAATATTTGCACTCATTTCCATAACACCCTGTATATCATCTATGTGGAATAAATTGCAATAGGACTGTCGCAACTTTAAGCGATGTCCTTCACGCTCGGGGCCCCACGAAGTCCAGATATAATTGAAAGGATTATAAGAGCACCATGCATAAAGCCGATAATAATATTTCCAACACTAGGAACACCCCAGTGGTATGGGGGTTAGAATACAACCACTGTATGTCCTGTCTGTCGTAAAAGGCGACTAAAAGGACTAGAGGAGTAAACCTCGATAAACAATTCTTGCTGGGGCAGAGTGGTCTATCCAGCAAGTATCTAGACTACCCGGTTGTGAAAGTCCTTGTTCATAAAGGTGTCGTGGTTCTTCGTTGTCTCTCTCCATTTTGAAGCGTACCCATGTCGCCGTAGACCCGGATTCCGGCATAGGATGGTAGGTCTGGCCAGCCGAAGCTTAAGTGGGTTGGAGCTAGAGGTCCGCGTCTTCGTTGTTCAGGGACCATGGATAATTGGCTCCGTACCAGCGCGGACCCTGCTACGGAGGATTCTGAAGCCGTTCTGTGCGAACGCACTTGCATTTTTCTCTTGGCTGACTTAAATTTTTGTATAATTCTTGGTGTTTCCTGTTTTTGGCTTAACATATATATTATTCTGCGATGGAGACTCGGCAGAGTCCGGGTTCTCCTATCTTAAATGTTACAGGGATGGCGGGCAGCTCTGGGCCCCCCTCTAAAGATGGTGTGGAAAATGGTGCTGCCCTTCATCTTAATACTATTGAGGTTGAGTCCTCCTCACCACCAAAGGACTCATTTCTTCCTCTGTAGAAAAAATCTGTGAGCAGCGAGACGATGGGAAACTATCCTCGGTTGATAGTCATTGAAAGAATGGATGGTGATTTTCAAAAGATTAGTCCATTTTTAATAGCAAAGTCATTGTACGGTCTAGTTGGAGAAACAGAAAATATTAGGAAAACTAAAGATGGGTTATTAGTGGAAACTGTGTCAAATAAACAAAGCAAAAGACTTTTAGATATAAAGAAATTGGCTGACTATTTTGTAAAGGTTACTCCACATAAAATATTGAATTCCTGTAGAGGTGTGGTATTTTGTCCGGATTTCCTAAATTCTTCCATTGAGGAAATCTTAGAAGGGCTACGAGGGCAACATGTAGTAGGAGTTAAGCGAATAACAACTAGAAGAAACGGACAAACTGTTGACACAGCTAATCACATACTTACGTTTAATCCTAGTGATTTACCTTCAACAGTTCGTGGGGCATGATACTCGCTACGCGTGCGTCCACATATACCGTCTCCAATGCGCTGTTTTCGATGCCAGAGATTTGGACATATATCTGACAAATGTCAAAATCTACAAATTTGTGTCTGTGGTAGGGCATTACACGAGTGGTAACCATGCACTGAACCTCTACAATGTATAAATTGCGAAGGAAACCATTCCGCTCGATCACCAACATGTCCGGTTTAGTTGTGCTTCTTGTGTGTGTTTTCAAACACCTACAACTACAAGTAAAGGAATAACGTTCCAACAGTAAGTAATAATTACATGCAATCAGTACAATGTAAACAATGTACATAACCTAACAAACTTTCACCAGTGGCGTGGTATGTTTGAAAAAAGGCTTACTTCTCTACTTAAACTTAACAGTCTTGCTATCCCTTTGCCTCGTGACGCCACTGGTCAATGTAAGCGGAAACACCTATCCGCCATATTGAAGACCCAACTTGTTTCCTATTTTTATACGGAACGCTCAGGTTTCATATTCAAAGTATACGCCTGTGCAAAAGTAGGGAGTATGTCATGCCCTGCCATCTGCTGGAATTTGCGTTAAGTTCGAGCGTTAACGGAACCGCATCCGTTCACTCACGGTATAGACAGATCCTACACCTCCTGTTTATACACCGTGGTTATACCACGCAAATAATTTTGAACATTTCTCATACTTTTGT